>CABHPP010161691.1:0-21651 GCA_902168425.1 Peromyscus attwateri | reverse complement strand
CTGATAAAGCCAATCAAAGTCACTAAAATGTGGATAGTAATAAAAAAAGGATCAAGTAACAAGATTTTACAAGTGATCATTATATTTTGTCTCAGTCTCCAACAATTATTTCAAAGAACATGCAAGTAAAGCTAAACATACTTTAACGATCATGTATTCAAAATCAACTCCAATTAGTTTCCTTAGCATCCCACTAAGGAAAGCTTTGTAGGGAAACACATTAAGAGACTTAACTTTCCAATCCTTCAAAACTGACCCACTACTTGAATCTGATAATGCTGAAACCAGTAACCTGAAACTACTCCTGTTTTACATAAAACCCATGGAGAAAAGCCTAGATTAAGAAAGAAAGGGACAGAGTTAAAAGAGGCTTAAGCATTTTTCTAAGAGCTACCAGATTACAGCACCGGACAGAATATGGAAGACCCAAGCACCACACATCCTTTAGGTCTTCAGTTTCTTACTTTTCTATAAGAAAAAAAATGTGTCTCATAATTGGCCATTTTCATTAAGATCTATGAAGATCTTGTCTCACACATGTCAATTTCCAATTGTTACTTTCCTTCAAGTCTTGTGATGACATCTGAATTTAAAAACCCTGTTTGGGATTCATTCAAATTTAGCTAAATGCACTTCAGTGAGGGGAAGGAGTATTCTGTGGTGATATAGTGTGTACCCCAAAAAAACTTATCTGGGGATCTGGACAGAGCCAGACACTAGATTAGACATAGAGGCCAGACAGTGATGACACACACCCTTAATTCTATCACTTGGGAGGCAGAGATCTGGCTGGATCTCTTTGAGTTCAAGGCCACACTGGGAACAGAGTCAGGCAGTGGTGGCACATGCCTTTAATCCCAGCACTTGAGATCTCATGTCTTTGCTTGTAAAACACACAAGTCTTTAATCCCAGGAAGTGACATGGCTGGGTGAAGAACTGTATATAAGGCAGAGGAGACAGGAACTAAGCAACAGTTCAACTGAGACCCTCAGGGGTCAGGACTCAGAGGCTCTCAGTCCAGTCCGCAGGTTCTTGGAAACAGGATTGGCTGAGGAGTTGGTGAGGTGAGGCTGACTGTGGCTTGTTCTATTCCTCTGCTCTTTCAACTTTCATTCCAATATCTGGCTCTGCATTTTTTCTCTTAGTAAGACCGTTTAGCAATTCGTGTTACAATATTCCATAAATCTCAATTTCTCATCTAGTAAAGGGAATAATAAGAGTGGCTTTACCAAGGTCTTTCTTGAAAATTGTTGACATATGTATTTAGTAGTCTTTAAATATTAAATATCAGTGTTAGGAAGCATTTGAAATTGAGCATTACTTCTTCTCTCAGTAGTTTTAAAGTTGAAACCAATGTGAATATTGTTGATGAATATAATAAAATATAATATAAAATATAATAAAATAACAATGTTAGTGGGGCTGTAGCTGGGGGTGGAATATATGTTGTGTTGATCTAGTTCTGAAAGCATTTACAGCAACAGAGTTTGTCCCATCTGTTGGCAAATCAGAAATTCAGATATTTAAAGTTTGTCAGGGCTGAGATGCTCTCTGTGCCTGGAGTGAGAATGAGGGCCAGAACACGAAAATGCAGGTATAATCTGCAAGAAGAAGTGGACCACTGCCAATATCCCTGAGGACAAAATAAGGGACAGTGACATTAGCTGACAATCTACAAGTGCAGAATTTGGCTGTTAAATGACATTAACTTGGATGTAGATTTTCCCCCTGTAATGCCCAGTTTGTGTGACCCTAAACAGAAATATTCTGTTGTTGTCCACCCAGACTTCTGAATAATGTGAAATGTTATGTCAGTGTACTTTTATGCCTGTAAATTTGTGGTAATTTGCTGCATAGCAATAGAAAACTAATATAATTTTGAATAATGAAATCTAGCTTCTCTCCCACTTAGTTGGATATAAGCAAAGCGTATTGCCTTTCTTTCCCAGTCTACTGTGTGAAGTGGCTGCACGCTGAGAGTAATGTTTATTATAAAGAATCACAAACATTTATATAACTCCTTCAGTAGCTCACAACATTTGAATAAAAAATAGTCAAAAGTTTTCAGTATTGTCTTACACAGATTAAGTCGTTCTTAGAACCTTGAAGTGCTTCTTGAACCTGGATTAGCTCCTTTTCTGCTAGATGATAAAATCCAAAAATTCAAGTAAATCAAGACTATTTTACAGCAGAAATATATATATATACCTCCAATCTATTTGCGTTGACAATTTATTCTTATTTGATAAATTGTTCAAGGAGAAATCACAAAGATGCATAGCTCTATAAAGCGTTTAAAATGGTAGTAAAATATTAGATAGCCTAGAAATGTTTTTCATTTTCTAATTAATAATATAAACTCCTAAAATACTTGGAAAAAATCAAAACTAACGTTATTTTAGCATCTTAAAAAGATTTTGTACTGCCACAATCTAGAAAGCAGCTCATGAGCCCGCTATATATGCTCATACACTTTCTAAGTATTCACGTGTACTGTGGTCATCTTTTTATCATATTCCCTTTACCCTGGTCAGGGAGACCTTGCAGTTAATGAGACAAACAGCTTAACGCAGTTTGTGGAGGTCAACAATGGTTATTTGATCACATTAGAACTCAGAGGTCAAAGGATATTTAGTACGTGAAAGGCATGGGGAAAGGAGGATTTGGAGGCTAAAGAATGTCCTGGAATGAGCAAAGAACCATTGGAAAAATTGAAGATTCAATCTAAACAGATGGATATTCTGGACAAAAGGCAGAGAACAGAGAAGAGGAGATAGAGAGAATGAAGAATCAAAAGTTACTGTAGTACTAATTGACCAGACATGAGGAAGAAAATACATGATCTAAGGATTTCATTTTTCCCTTTTAGGATTTTAGTTTGTTACTACGATTTTAATTTAGTAGTAGATCATGCAATAGAGAAAAAGGAAGAGGGAACTCACCAGGATTTCAGTTTGTAGATAGTCCAGGAAGAGTACAATGTAACAAAAGTGAAGCTACCTTCCATTTCACAGAATTTGGTAGGCTGAGATAGAAGGACTGGAAGGCTGGAAGCTACCAGGGCTACACAGTCAGACCAGAAGTCAAAAGCAACCAGAGAAAGAGGTGGGAAGAGGGAGAGGGAGGAGGGGGAAGGAAGTGCAAAGGTAGTTATGCAGTTTATATGACTCAGTGGTAGAGTACTTGCTTAGCATACAATACACAAGGCCCTGGGTTTGATGCCAGCAATGCCACAATGAATAAATAATGGTATTAATACAATACTATTTTTAATAGAACCTCATATATACATTAAAAATAAAATGTATGTAGTTAATATTATTATCTCTACTAAATGGTATACAGGTAAACTTATATATGTCTATATATAGCTGTAAATAGCTTAATTTATATAGTATTTATGTCAAACCAAGTATACATGACAACTATTCACTGCATAAATTAAAGATCAAATATTTTTGTAAAACATTTATGTGGACCATTATATGAATACGCACTTAAAGTCAATATAACCCCTTTTTCCATTTTTAATGTTATTTTTTTGTGTGAATATACAAAGATACCTGCCTATTTAAAAACAGTTGAAAACCTTTTTTCTTTTCTTCTTTCCTTTATTTTCCTTTGGCAAAGTAAAGAAATAATATGAAATGAGAAATCAAAATAATATGCCCCCAGGATCTCTATGTGCTATAGTGTATGTGATACTATTAACACAATTTTTTTCAAGACATTTTAGCATACATTTAAATAAAAAAATACAGTTTGGTTTATTTTTAAATTTGAAAAGTTATCATTTAATCACAAACTATTAAGTTGTTTAGAGTTTTTGTTTGTTTACTATTGGACTATGTAATTGCTCTTTTTAAAAGTAATTAGTGTGAGAGTTAGAAATGTCAGCAGATTAAAGAAAAAGAAGAAGAACATGCCTCCTAATGTTATGAGCTATTGTTCAACTGCTTTTACTTGAGAAAATAGATAATTGAATGTCACTTGCAATCAGTATGCACAACACCAAATTGTTAAAGCTCCATTTTATGGATGGCAGCAAGCACTGGGGACCTGCATTTGTTTTTACAAAGTAATATTTGAATCAAAGCTGAAGAAAATTATCTAAAGTCAATATTTATGCCTATCTATTTACATATCCACAATAATCAGAATGATTTATTTGAATGCTATAGAAAATTTACATCTGAAGACAAGGAAATCTCTCACCTTTGTTCATAAAAATGCCAGTTTAAATGTCAGGAGTAAAATAGACCTGAAGTCAGAGCCTCTCCCGTAAACCACAGAATCATATTTCTATCGTTGCTGTTTGTCTTAGAAGCACTGATTCATGTTAAATTTCATTTTGGCTTTTGCAGCTCATTGCAACTGCTGCACAGATTAAACTGACTTAAGAACAATTGAAAATGCTACAATACAATTTTGGAAAATTTAATATGGTTATATTGTGAAAATTACCTAGTAGATTAAGTCATTTTAATGAAGAACAACACAGAAATTCAAAATAAAGAGCAATAAATGGAATTTTGGCATATTTCTTTTGAGATTATAAAATAATTTCTTTGATCCACTTGGACTTGAGTTTTGTGCATGGCTATAGATATGGATCTATTTGCAATCTTCTACATGTTGACATCCTGTTATGCCAGCACCAGTTGTTGAAGATGCTTTTTTCCATTGTACAGTTTTGGCTTTTTTGTCGAAAATCAGATGTTTGTAGGTATGGTGATTAATGTCAGGATCTTTAATTCTATTCCATTGGTCCATATATCAGTTTTTATGCCAATATCAAGCTGTTTTTATTACTATAGCTCTATAGTAGAGCTTGAGGTCAGGGATGGTGATGCTTCTAGAAGCTGCTTTATTGTATAGGATTGTTTTAGCTTTTCCTGGGTTTTTTGTTTTTCCATATGAAGTTGAGTATTGTTCTTTCCAAGTCTGGGAAGGGGAAATAGAGGAAATCTCCATGAGAAAATTGGGGATAAGTGGGGGTAATGGAGGGTGGGGGTTGAGAGATGAGAACATGAGGAAACAGGATGGTTAAGCTGGAGCTGGGGAAATGTGAGGGAGATACCATGATGAAGGGAGACATCTTGCAGATGGGAAGAGGACAGGTAGGTACTGGGGAGGTTCCCAATAATCCACAGGATAAGCTCATATTAGACTACTATCAATAGTGGAGAGGGTGCCTGAACTGGCTTAGTAATCAGATCAATGAGTACCCTAGCTGTCATCATAGAGCCTTCATCTAGTAACTGATAGAAGCAGAGGCAGAGATCCACAGCCAAGCACCAGGCCAAGCTCCAGGAGTCCAGTTCAAGAAAGAGAAGAGTGATTCTATGAGCATCAAGAGAAGAGGCATTAAGATTATGATGGGGAAACCTATAGAGACAACTAAACCAAACTAGTGGGAACTCATGAACTTTAGATCAACAATTGTGGAGCCTCCATGGGACTGGGCTAGGCCCTCTGCATAAGCGAGGCAGTTCTATAGCTTGATCTGCTTAAGGAGCCTCATGGCAGTAGGATTAGGATCCATCCCTGGTGCATGAATTGGCCTTTTGGAGCCCACTATCTATGGTGGGACAGCTTGCATAGCCTTGGGCCAGGGGGAGCGGCTTGGACCTGCCTCTACTTAATGTACCAGGTTCTGATGACTCCCCACAGGAGGCCATGCCTTCTTGTAGAAGGGAATAGGTGCTGGGTTTGGGGGGAAGGAGGAAGGGGTGGGAGGAGAGAGGGAACTGTGATTGGTATGTAAAGTTAATAAAAAATTCCTTAATAAAAAATAAATTTCTCCCTTTTCCTTTTTTCCTAACAAACCCTCTCAAATGCCTCCTCTTTTCTCTCTTTCAAATTCATGGTTTATTTTTCATTGTTATAGCATGCACATATGTATATAAATACATATGAATCTGCTCAAGCTTTTTAATGTTATTTTCATGTATGTTTTCTGGATGACCTTTTGGTACTGGGCCAACAACTGTGCTTTTCTCTGTGGAAGACTATTTTTCCTGCTCTCGGTGCTCTTTAGTTGACTGTAGTCCTTTACATAGGGTTGAGGCCTTGTGAGCTTTTCTTCTTCCACTTTGGCATCTCTATTGGTGTCATCAGTGTTCCGTTTGTATTTGGGCAGTCATTTTGGTGAGACTTGTGGGTCTAGCTTCTGACATTACTAGGAGACAGAATCTCATAGACAGAATCTATCGGTTATAGATTCTCCTCTATTAGCCATGACTTCCCTAGCACTGATTAGTTAGATAGGTTTCCAGTGTCAGGTATGAATTCCTGGTTGAACACATCTTAAGACACCATCCACTATACCATACTTAGTTTTATAGTGCTGTGCTGGTCACTAATGTGGTTCATAGGCATCATAGCTGGGTGGAATTCTTGGTTGTCTCCCTACTTTGCAAGAATGCATGGTGTCTTCTGTTATCATGAAAGCTAGTCCTCATGGAGAAGGCATTCAGATCAGTTCCTGTTTAAAGGTCTTTGAGCCCTGTTACTTATGTGTATGACATCTTCATGAAGTGGGATTTACCTTCCACCTCAAGGTGGCAACCAATGGCAATAGTGGTAGGATGTTAGTTTGGAATTCTCTTGGGCAACACTGACCAATAACTCAAAGAAGTGGGTTCTGATGACTTCTATTAGAACTTTTGTTAGGCAGTCTTTGGCTCTCAGAGACAGTATTTTCAGCCTAGGTGAGAAAAGTCACTAAAAGTATATTTGTATATTTATCCAGTTACATCTATTATAGGCTTTTGAGGTAAATGGTTAATATTGTGATTCTTTATGACTTTTCCAGACATCCTTATTGTTATTTTATCCTCCTCCCTTCTACTTCTGTATTTCCCCTTACCCCATCCTAAAGAGCCATCCCCTTTTCCATTTCACCTGTCAGGTCAATTGGACCCTTCTCTTCCCAGTTACCCTCGTCTATTCTTCTGCATTCACTTCCCTCCCTAAGGTCCACGCATTCCCATTTCCCTAATCATATTGTTTGTATTCTAATGTTCCTTTTCTACTGCTCTCCAAACTTACTTTACTGACAATGATCCTGTTCTGCTTACTTTCTTGACTATTCAATTAGGATAGGCTATATACTTACATCTGAAGATTCAGAGCTAGAAGCCTCAAGTGAGAGAACATGTGGCCTTTGCCTTTATGGGGTTGGATCACCTCTATAAGTGTTATCACTTCTAGTTCCATCCATTTACCTTCAAAGCACATGAGCTAATTTTTCTTTGTAGCTGAACAGTATTCCATAGTGTCTATGTATCACATTTTAATTATCCATGTACTAATTGAAGAACATTTAGATTGTTTCTGTCTCCGAACAATCATGAATAGAGCAGCAATAAACATGGCTGTTGAGTAGGATGGCAACTCCTTGGGGCATATGACAAAAAGTCATATAGCTGGCGCATTTGGTAGATTTATCTTTATTTTTTTGAGAATTCTCAACACTGATTTGCATAATGGCTACGCCAACTTGAAATCCCCAAAGAGACCCTGGGTAGTGAAAACAGTTCTGAGGAAGAAGAACGCTGCTAGAAAAAAGAAAAACAAACAAACAAAAACAAACAAACAAACAAAAAAACATTTCATATCCTGCCTAACCTTATTTTGCCTCACCATTGGCCAAACAGCTTTATCAACCAATCAGAGCAATACATATTCACTACATACAAAACAACATCATCCATCAAAACATCTTTGAAATTTTGTCTTACCTCAGTCAGATTAGCAAAGATCAATGGAACACTAACAACATGCAGGAGAAAAGATTTGGTATATTTAAAAATAAAGGATAGAATATGACCAGATATGGTTATTTTAAGCATATAATGGATAGATTACTATATACTAATTGAGTGAGAATGAAGTCTTTTTAGAAAGTTAAGGATCAGGTGTTCACAATGTTTTCTGAAAGAATAGGGAATTATAACTACTGACATAAAATTTTAAGAATTAAATATAATACAATGGATAATTTCAAAATCAGCTAAGATAATCTTGACTCTAAAGGCTCGCTTGCCTTTAGTACACTGCCTTTCATAAATGTTGAATGGACTGGATGGAAACCAAGTTTTAGACTTTGAAAATAGGACCTCCTAGAAAATGAGGGCAGAATAGATGGATATAATGGTTAGTATTTTAAGATACTTTTTTGAAAAAATAATAACGAAGAGCCACAGAACTGAAGATTTTGTTGAGACACAAAACTAGTAACTCTTTAAAGTATACATTTGGTGTGAGTAGGGACAGAGGTGTTACAACACAGAGAAACACTTATGTTTCCACCCTTGGAAGTGCTGTCAGGAAAAATGTTAAACACTAACACTGAATATTGAGCACAATTAATCTGAGAGCAGAGCACATATAGAATACATTAAGGTGTATGAAACTAAGAAATTTTGTTTTCCTTGACAAGGGTGATAAAGAGAAACTGAGTAAAGGTGTTTATGAATGAGAAATCCACTGGATGTCCTTCACAGACCTGTTTAGGTATCAATATGAGATCATTAGATGGAAATATGGAAACTTTGGGGCTAGATAAAGTTTGATACAATTTAACTGCTAGTTTATATACTTTATATAGCTCATGATACTTAAAAAGATGGAAAAAGCCAACATATCCTAACAGCCAACACACTGACTCTGTAAAGATTTGCATCAAGTATAGTATAGTCAAAAAGTGAGCAAGGAACACCTAAGATATATAAGCTCTCATCCATCATGTACCATTTTCTTGGGTGACATGAGACATCTTAAACACAGATCTTCATTAAAATTGACGCTAACTGTCAGAAAAGTACAAGAACTATCTATCTCCTATGTATTAATGAGATCAATCGAGTATATATAAATTGTTTAATGTTAAGAGAATCGCGAGATTTATGAAGTATGGCTAACTGGAATGTAGAGAATGAAGTTGTAGTCATATATAATCACAGAATATTAGGAAAAGAAGTTTCAAAATTAAAATTATATTATGTATATTTACAATTGTTATCAATATGAAATTATAATATCTTCCTGTTAAGAACAATAAAGGATATTTTATAAGGTTGTTTCAGATGTTTTGAGTTTTTTGTTTTTCTTTCATGTTCTATTTAAACAATTAGTAAAATTTGATGTGAGAGCATTTGTGTGGTTGACTTGACAGATCATCCTTTATGATAACACATGGATTTGTTGGAGAGCTTCAGAACATTTAGCATGAATGAAGCACAATCACAAGGCATCTATAAAACATCCCAATAAACATATCAGGTGTTGAGTATACCATAATCAACAATTCAGTGAACATATGCAATGAGAAAACATCACTATTTAATAACAATAAGAGAGTAGAATTTTTTCCCTCTGGATTTTGTGGCCAGTAGAAAGTACCATTCACTGTTGCTGCCAGCATCTTGAGACAGTATCATACCATATATTACTAGGATAGGAAATAATCAAATTTCCAATTGTAGTTTACAATTGTATAGAATGAATAAACCAGCTCCCATTAGTAGTATGTCTTTTAAAATGAAAGTGGAAACTGGTAATACTATTATTAATATTCACTGATCATAAAGCTGAAGCTGATAATACTAATTTTATGAGTATAAAAATAGTCACAGAAAAATTGCAGAATATGCCTGAATTCCTTCTTTTTTTATTAAGAAAAATTTTTTATTCATTTTACATACCAATCAAAGATCCCCCTCTTCCCTTCTCCTGTACCTCCAGCCTCCCAGTGCCAACCCACCCCCCATCCCTTCCTACAAGAAGGTAAGGCCTCCCATGGGGAGGTACATTTAGTAGAGGCAGATCCAAGTCCCTCTCCTGCCTCAAGGCTGTGCGAGGTGTCCCAGCATAGGTACTGGGCTCCATAAATCCTGCTCATGCATCAGCGATGGATTCTGATTCTACTGCCAGGGAGACCCTTAAGCAGATCAAGCTATACAACTGTCTCACTATGCAGAGGGCCTAGTCCAGTCCCATGGAGGCTCCTGAGAAATCCTTCTTTTAACCCCAAAAACAAATGGAGCTCAAAGCGAAGTCCGTTAAATACTATGAGAGTGAAACTTTGAAAGATAAATCTAAATCCCAAATGGTATGATTCTGGCAACAAAGGGATCCCTTCACATATTTACTTAGCTATTGTTTTGCATAACTGGGAAGAAGAAACAAAGAAAAAGCTGATACAGAAGCATGCAGAAAAAATATAGCACTCACAGACACTGTAAAAAGTGTGATCCCTGAATAAAAGTGGCCCTGACTTATTCATGAAAAGTGTTTTAAAACATTTTGGCAAGTTCTTCTCATTTTCCAAAGCAAATTGTGTGCTTTGGGGATGAATTATGAATTTTCATTTCCATTAGAATTTCAAAGTAAGTTAGGGAAATTTTAATAGAAGCTGTGGCTTAAGACGGAGTGGTAACAAGTGGATAGCACTAAGAACTATCATGGAAGTCTCGGGTATTTACTAGAAGAGTATACTATTATCAGCTTAATTTCAAAAGAACAATGTGCAATTTAATGCTTTCCATGGTTGTCTGCTTCAGTGACGTATTTGTTTTAATTTAAAAGTGGAGTTAAACTTAGAGGCATATTTATTATATTGGGCCTGATGTTCTGAATTTTGTATATTCGGCCAAGATTCTTACAGAATGATTTACTGTGCTTAATAGCAAGCAACATAGAGAAAACATAACAACAGCAAGAATAACAATAATAAAATAATACAGTTGTGCTGTGGGATGTTCTGTATGGCAAATGTGTTGCTAATAAAACACTGATTGGCCAGTGGCTAGGCAGGAAGTAGGCGGGACTAACAGAGAGAATTAAAAGAGCAGGAAGGCAGAAGGAGACACTGCCTGCCAGCCAGCAACCGCCAGGACAAGCAGCATGTAAAGATGCCGGTAAGCCACGAGCCATGTGGCAAGGTATAGATTTATGGAAATGGATAACTTAAGATATAAGGACAGTTAGCAAGAAGCCTACCACGGCCATACAGTTTATAAGCAATAGAAGTCTCTGTGTTTCCTTGGTTGGGTCTGAGCGGCTGTGGGACTGGCAGGTGAAAGAGATTTATCCTGGCTGTGGGCCAGGCAGGAAAACTCTAGCCACACAGTTGTCAGTTACCAGAAAAAAAATTATGTATCAATGTTTTCAGTCAAGATTGTGATAATAACCCATATATGTAAACAGTAAGATAAGGCAGAGATGGGGTAGAAATGAAAAAAAATTATTGAGCAAAAATAATTCAAACGTAGAAATGTCTTCTCTGAAAGTCTATAGATTTTACATTTGAATGTCAACGTCAGCTTATTTCTTTTTGACAACAAATGCACCATGAGGATTTTCTCAGTTTCAAATTTCAACAATAATGTCTGGTGTAATAAGTTTGAAAATTCACAGCTCATTCATAGAATTAATCCACCAGTGGTGGAGGAATCAAATGCAGGCACACTAAGGGATCAGAGAGCGGGAAATGTTGCAAATCTGGCTTAAGTAAGGGGAAGACATCAGGAGATGGACAAACAACATCATCGCCCAGAGATAAGCCAGACAGTATTGGAATCGGAAGGTTTTTCTAGAAAGCCATAAATAACTGAAATTACTTTCCCTTATAAGTGGGGTTGGTTTGCTTGAGGCCAGAGTGCTCTTTTTGATAGTTTTCTGCAAATCAACTTGCTGAGGGAGAGGAAAATAAAACAACAAATTCTTTCTTGTTTTCTTCCGCTACCAACTCCTTTCTATTTATAAATCTTTCTTGCACTGTGATGATAGCCTCTGTGAAAATAATTTTTCATGTATCACAAAAATTCTCTTATATATATATCCAAAATTAAAAATATTAAGCACATTTTTGAAAAATAAAACATATACATAACATTCAAATATCTGAGACAATGGACGCTTAATGTGTATTTTTTTAAACATTAGGCTTGATACATCCACACCAAGTATTCTGCTGAGCTATAGCAATATCCCTTAATCCTGGCTTCTTAATGAAAGAAGTCCGTGATGATATAATATGATATTTTCACAACATCTTTAAAATGTGTATAGTAACATTTTTCTATATGCAATTTATTATAGCCTTGAAGTCCAAATCTTAACCCAAATTATTTGATTATAAATGATAATGTTATCATATGTGCGTTCCTGTGTAATGGAATGCATGACTTAAAAAATGGAACCTCAAAACTTGTAAACATGACTATAAACATCAGGATTACTTAGAAAAAAACCATTACATATGGGTATAATAATAACAAGATATCAGATATTCGTTCATCACTGTCTTATAGGATGGAAAGGCAATAAAACAAGTTCAATATAAGAGGTACCACTAATGCAGATCTGCTTACACATTTAGGGTTAGGCAGTCCATTGTAAAGGTATATGAGACACACAGTAACATTGAGAAATAGCATATAAATATCAGCCTTCAACAGAAGAAATATTAAATTTGGTGCATAACATTTTAATGGGAAAAACAATAGTTGAATAAATTGACATATGTAACTATGCTCTGATAAACAGATTATTATATCTGTTTGTATCACAATATTAAGATCATAAAAAAGTTAAGTAGTAAGATGAAAGAATATTCACCACATCTATGTGATAAATAAGTACACGTTAAAGTGAAAAGTGGTTTCACTATTAAATTTGTTAATCAAACCACACTGTGATGGAATGAGCACTCATCTGACTGTCTGAAAAAATTATGGTGCTTTAAAAGGATAGAATAACAATAGCACTTATTCCAAGAGTGAAAATATAATATGATACAGCCTCTGCTAAAACAGTTTAATGTATCCTAACCACATTAAAAGATATTTTACTGTATTATGTACACTTGGGACTTGAAATGTGTATTTACTGATACATGATTCATAATGTCACCAAAGAGCCAAACAAAAATAAACAACATGTATCATTGAGTGAGTAGATACAGTCTTGTGTTAAACAAAACACTGGAGGTGGTGATCAGCAATGAAATGAAACAATTAACTGTAGTTTTTAGCATCATCGATGAATTTTCAAACAATTATGATAAATTAAGGAAACCAAAAGAGTACATGTAGTATTTGATGATATTTGCAAAGTGCTGAAGAATTCAAGTACTTTTATGGAAGGAGAAGTAGAATGAGGTTTGCCTGGAGCAGGATTAGCAGTTAGGTACAATACAACAATCATGGACAAATTTGAAAGGTCAGAGAAATCTTTATTGTTATTTTAATGGTGATGACAAAGATATGGAAATTCATGAAACTGTGGAGTTTTGGGTTAGACTCATTGCTGGGTGGGAAAGCTAGCATACCTAACATGCAGGAGAATTTGGCTTTTCACCAGCACTATAAATGTCGTAAATGTAAAACGTAAATATGTATTTATATATTTATAAATATAAATCTCTTAAAGTTTGTTCTCACTAAATTATACTTCTGTAAATTGGTTATTGTCAAACAGAAACAAAAAGGATGTTTAATCAATGTTTTCATTTGAACAGTATTCCTTATTTAGATGTGGTAACAATTTTCCAAAGGAGTTAGTCTATAGCTAAAAATTGTTAACAACCAAATACCTAAAATGAATTAAAAAACAAAACACTGCTAGCAATATTCAAGCTCATTTCTCAGATTTTAATATTTTACCTTAAACTTATTTGTCTTCCTGGTAGACTTAACTGAATCAAGTCTATTTCTATGGGTTGCAATATTTCATCATCAGTAGTATTTGGTTTTAATGTGTTTCTCGGGTTACAGAATGAATATCAGATGGTTAAGAGAAGATTTCTGAAATTTAAGATGGAGAGGGTAAAATGTTGACAAAACAATATAGGAATTTGAACCACCAAATTTTCTTGCAACGACCTTGCTTTGTAAAGAGCATACTACTTTTCTTTCCAATAGAATCATCCTTAAATAGACCATAGAAGAAAACAGGAAATTTAATGAAAATAGTAAAGTTTTTTCTTGACTATGATGATTGACCACCATTATCAACTTGCGTAGATTTAGAATCACCTAGGTGATGATGAGGCTTGTAGGTATGAATCTGAGAATGTTTATAAAGAGGGTAAACTGAGGGGAAAGTTGCATCCTGGATGTACTTAGCACCATTCATAGATTAGGGTACCAGTGGAATCAAATGTGGGAAGGAAAACGAGGAAAAGAGCAAAAGTACTGTCTTAGTGCTTCATGGCCTTCATGATGTGAACTTCTATAGTCTATGAAGACGTTGCTAAACAGATAGGCTGAGCATGCATAAAGCAGGAGCTGAAGTCTTAACAATGTACTTTTGTATTTCATTATCATAATGTAAGGTACCATGTATTTGAACATGTATAATTATAAGAGAGAGTAAATATAAACTGGTAAATATATATATATATATATATATATATATATATATATACCATATACATATGTGTGTGTATGTGTGTGTGTGTGTGTGTGTGTGTGTGTGTGTGTGTTCATGTGACCAGTCAGTGAGGGGCTTATGTATACTCAAGTTATGTGCATTATGTGCTCTATGTGAGAAGCTAGAATGTCTCATAGCCCGTAAAACATTCCTTAGGACAGGTGAACTACATATTTACAAAAGGGCAGAAACAAAATAAAGATATTGTGTAGCTCAAAACTCGCTTGGAAGATTAGATATTGGCATATAGCCAGGGGTTCATATTGCAGGTGAGTGAACAAGGGGTTAAAAAGAAATATAATTGGTGATATGAAGCCTTGGGAGAATGACACAAAGGTAATTGATTCTGATTACTTTGAAGGAAAGTTGATATATTACAAAATGAGGCCAGTAATGTCATTTCCAGAAATACAGGCATTTGGTGAATTTTTCTTTCTGTAGCTTAACAGTCCAGCTCTACAGAAAACTGTAGCATTCCAAAATAAAAGATCAAACCACAGTTTTCAGACTTCAGGGGAAGAAGACAAGAGGTCACTACTGTAAGATAAAGAGAAAGTGAATTTGCGATGGTAGACAAGAACTATGCTTGGGACTAGATAGAGAAGCTCTAAAGATTCTGAAAACAGGTTGTTCTCATTAGCTCCAACTGTTCAGCTTCAGCAGGTACTTGAGCATACAAGTAGCAACAGAAGTATCAATGCCAAGCCAATAAAACTTTAAAAAGATTCTAAGACAGATGATGTAAGAAAATGCAAATGCAAATCAAGGATCTCTTCCCTCTCCCTCTCCCTGCCCTCTCTGTCTCTCAGTCTCTCTCTCTGTTTCTGTCTGTCTGTCTCTGTCTGCCTTTGTCACTCTCTCTGTCTGTCTCTGTTCCCTGTCTCTGTCTCCTCTCTCTCTCTCTCTCTCTCTCTCTCTCTCTCTCTCTCTCTCTCTCTCTCTCTCTCTCACACACACACACACACACACACACACACACACACACACACACACACGAAATGAATTTTTCAAGTTCAGACATTAGCCAAAGCCTTCAGCAATTCAGAGAGCCCTTACTCAAGGAAATTGCAGGAATCACTTTAGTAACAGCCAACTTGGGGATGTTTTAACTGACTGCATTTCTATTTCTCTTTCTCTCCACAATGTTCTCAAAATCCACAAGCCTGTAAGCCACAGCATGGCAGCCTTTAAAAGAGAAGAATAAGATTGAAGCTTATTGAAATACCTTTTCCCAGAGAAGTCTCACTGTTAGACATGCCTGGTGATTGCACAGACCCATTTGCAAAATTAATCTCTAACACATATTACTGGGAGTTTTCCTGGATTGAATATATTTCTTTCTGAGTACGTTTTTAAGGAAAATCGCATGCAAAAGTTTAACATTGGGACTATCTGAAGAGGGAAATAGTTATTGGAGATGATAAAAGGCTAAGGAAAATGCTTAAAGAGAAAATCTAATGAGGAAGATAGTCATAAAAGACTTCAAAATGGGCTGATATTCTGTGAACTCTGAAGCACTACAATTACACTTACACTATGAACATGCCCATGCATATGCAAACACAGGCAACAAAAAAAAAGGACCGTAAACATCTCATCTAACTAGCTTTCATTATCATGCAAGCAGACAGGAAAAGTTAAGCAGCACTGGCAAACTAGTGTTTAGCATTAACATTCTATGCCAGTATATACATTCACTCTCCAAATTTGGAAATAGTAGCTTCAGAAATATAAAATTAAGTTCAATCAAGTCAACAGCTAACTAGGTAAACAATGACTTGCTTGGTTGTATTAGGTACAGAATTTGAGCTACTGAATAGTGTTAGAAAGCCGTGAGAAAACAAACAAAAAACATCAACAAGAGCAAATTTTAAGATGGTGGAGACATTTATACTGCAAAAATAAATTGTGATTTTTGGACTGGCTGTACACAAACCTTAAAGTCACTATTTACCCCAGTCAGAATAGCTGTTATGAAAAAGAAAACAGCAACAGTCACTCCACCACCAAATACAAAAAAGAAATTACTATTTGAAAACAGTTCAAAAACACATATTGGATAATATATGTACAGTGTGAAACCTTTAGGATTTTGAAATGTTATAGCTATCTTTCAAAAACAAAGGCCATAAAAATATGAAGAATAAAGATGTATGACAGCAATTTCATTTTAATATCATGACTTGAATCAACTGTACCATAGTCACGTGAGCTTATTCCTTCTCTGTACCTGGTGTAGTACTGTTGAGAGATTTTTGATGCTTCAGAGTGTTACCTTCATTCATCAGTGGATTAATCTGTATGCTAATTAGAGTAATAGAGGTAGGATATATTTCAAGAAAGATTTCACTGGAGGTATGCATTCCTGGGAAATTCTAGGCCTCTTTCTGTCAACCATCATGTGGTGGTGATCCTGCAAGCAGATTTCCCCCCTGAGAGCTTCTGACTTCTGTCATGGCGTCTCTATTCTGCAGCAAGCCCCCAAACAGAGGAGTCAAATGACCATTGACTACAGACTGTAATCCCACGAGCCAATATAAAATGTTTCCTCTTTACACTCTATGGTTCATAGATAACTGCTGTTTTGCTTTTTGTTTTTTTAGTTTTGACTACAATGGCAGAAAGCTGGCTCACACAGGAATTTGTAAAAGTAGAGTCTTGCTGCCAACCTATTTGGGAGGCCCTTAGGTTCACAAGCTTTTGAAATGGAAAAGGAGTTTGGAAATGTTTGGAGATACGGGCTTAGAGAAGCCCCAGGATATTATTGTGCAGGAGATTAGGTGTATTTCTGATATGAACTTGAGTGATCAGAGGGCTGACAGAAATATAGAATGTGTAGATTGCACATGAGGATGCAGATGGAATTGAACTAGAGGCTACTCATCTTGTGAGATGGATTATTTGCCTACATTTTATGTCCCCTGGATCTTTTTGTAGGGCTGATTACTGAGATGATAGATCATTTTATCAAGTGTATGAAATTTCATCTGAAAAACAGAGCATCCAGGCTATGGCACAAATATTTCTGAATGTTTTAGATAGATTTACAGTGAAAATTATGAGTCCAAACAGATTGAATGGCTTTGAAAAACTTGCAGTTTGGTTAGAAAAGATATACCTGTGAAGTTGGAGACAAGAAAACTGTGTTGCCATCCTTTGGGGGGCAGTGGCTCAGTGATTAAAAGGACTGGCTGCTCTTTCAGCAGACCTGAATTGGACTCCATCACCCACATGGTATCATACAGCCATCTGTAACTCTAGCTTCAGGCCATTTAATGCCCTATTCAGGCCTCCACAAGAACTGCACTCATGCCGTGTACAGACATACATGCGGACAAAACACACATACACATTAAACAAGTATTAGCTTCACTTGAAATAAGCTAAATACTTTGAGAGGAATAATAAAAAATATGCCTTGAGGGCATAATAGATATTGGCTGGAACCCATCTGTCAAAGGCTCACAAGATTTAAAGATAGAAATTCAATAGAAACACTTTGCTTTAAGGGAATGCCAGGGTTTATAATAACTAAGATACAGAAACAAAATCAAAGTTATAGCTTGTTTACTTTCTAAGTATATTATCAAGCTCAGAACTAAATTACAGCATGATGATATAGCTGTTTCCATGATCTTATGGAACACACAACAGGTTATACTTTTTTTATGGTGTGTGTGTGTGTGTGTGTGTGTGTGTGTGTGTGTGTGTGTGTGTATGTGTTGGGGTGGGTGCAAATGATTATTTGACATTCATATTCATATATGGTAAGATGATTACCATAATCCAAATATTTAGCATACCGGTCACCACTCAATTTGAATATTAACTTCCCAGAACACATTCAAACTTTTTTCTTTTTTTTTATTTTATAATTTAATTTAATTTTACATATCAGCCACGGATTCCCCTGTCCTCCCTGAAATTTTCTACCCTGTGACAAACCTTACTATACTTTTCCCATCAAGAAACCATTTGTCTATTCTTAATCTTGAAATTGATTGTTTTAGATTTCTCATAAGAGAAAACACAGCATTTACTTTATGATTGGCTGGGAATAAACTCAAGTCTTCTGGAAGAGCAGCTAGTGCTATTAACTAGTGAGCCATCTTTCCAGCTCCTTTCCCAACTATTTCCATATATTTCATTCTAAGGCAGGGTTGCTCCAAACTTCTAAAGCTTGTCTTGAACTCTTGAACTTGTGTTGTGGTCTAAGGAGGACTTGAATTTATGATCTGCCTCCTTTGGATCTTCTGAATAGTTAGAATTTCTGGCCTCAATTCCCAGAATCAGCCATTTTAATTATTTGAGGAAAAGCTGTACTATATATCACAAGGAGCCAAAAAGAGTTCATATCACAAGAATTTATAAGCCTTTTTGTCCACATGCACTGTCTATTATTTATTTCTTCTTTTTTACAATAGCTATATTATTAGATACGATGTAACACTTCTTTATATCTGATTTGCTGTGCTCTGAGGATAGTGACATTGATCACTTTTTTACATACTTTTTGTCTTCATCTGAGTCTTTTGTGGAGAACTAATTTACTTATCATGATTCAGGTTCACATAACTTTTGCTACTGATTCATGTGAGTCCCTTGCGATGGTAACTCCTTATTAGGTATATTAATTGCTAATATTTATTACTGTCCTAAAGGTTAACAGGTTGTTATTCACTCTGATTGTCAGGTAGAAAACTTCAACTCAGAGTGGGAGAGAGGAACAGGTGTCTGATTTCATTATGGAAATAGCTTCTGTTTCCACTTCAGCTCTGATGCATGTATTGCTATAATTTAAAGATTAAATGAACAAGACCCACAAAATCACTTGTTAAGCGCATCCAATCTTTATTTGGAAGAGTCCTAGCAATCATATAGAGATAATCTGTAGAGGATTGATGTAGAGTTGTCAGAAACCAAGAAGACAAACCATCATATTGGAATTTTTTGAAATGATTACTATGTGGGGCAATGGTAATAATACTAACACATGGTCATTATCAATAACAATATAGTAATTTAACTAATAACTACATTGTCTGGCCTTTTATTCAGTAATTATAATGTTAAATCTGTTTAGCTAGTACATAGGGATGAAAGTACTGGCATTCTTCCAATTACTTTAGTAAGTCACTACCTTATAAATGAATTTTATATAGTCTAACATTGTGCTCTGGTACCTTCTATGGACACATTATCATTGTATAATAGGCATATTTCCAAAAGACAATATGATTAATGTAACTGAATGTATTTGTGGACAAAAGAGTTCTTCCTTTGTGTGGAATTTTTCTAGATCTGTAATTTAAAACAAAACAAACCAAAAACCTTATCATCACTAAAACCAAAGTTTATGCTTCTCTGTTTATTTTTTTCATCCAGATGACCTGTCTATTGGAAAAGTGAGGTATTGAAATCATACTATTAATGAACTGATGCTAATGTGTGTCTTTAAATCTACTTAAAGTACCACATTTTCAAATGAAAGTGGGTGTACCAGAGTTTAGGGCTTATATGTTTAAGGTAGTGTTCTCGGCTATGAACTGAACATTCAATAATTTCTTCTTTAGATGACTTATATTTCAGAATTTACCAGTTAGAGAAAATGGTCAAATAATTTACGTTTTTTTCATCTGAGTAGATTAACATGGCCAGATATGACCAGTTTCTTTTCTGTTTTCTCTTTCTGTCAATCTCTCTCTCTCTCTCTCTCTCTCTCTCTCTCTCTCTCTCTCTCTCTCTCTCTGCATGTGTGTGCATGTGTGGGTGTGTGAGTGTGAATGTGTGGGTATGTGTGTGTGTATTCTACAACAATATGTGCATATCTACTCTTTGTTTTCAAATTTTTGTGATTTAAGATTACTTACAGGTTTTGGGCTTTTGACAAATATTACAACCATGTCTACTTTGATTCTGATATAAGGGTCATTAGATTCTGAAAGATCATGATTACATCATCTCTAGTACTACAAAACAACACAGTTATGATCAATATTACTTACTGTAATACCTAAGTACACAAATATTCTTGATAAACACCCTTCTTTAAGGTTTTCAGAAAGTCATATTAAGTAATTACATCAAATTATTGCATGTAATCAATACTATTTATGCAGCCAACACTTAGCAGTAATGGCTTCCTATTCTCTTAAATATAACAACGTTTTATATCCAATTACCTCTTTACTATGTCCACTTGGACATCTAGTATACTCATTAAACTCTATCCTCATTAACTTATACTTGTCTTGACTCCTCAATGTTCTTAACACAGTGTGGTGCCACAATCCTGTAATTCTAGCACTTTAGAGGTTAAAACAGGATGATTAGGAATCAAAGACAAGCCTGATACTCATATTAAGAGCATACTATCAAACAAACTAATAGACAAAACAACAAAAGGTTATTTCATAGTTGACCATCTATCTCATTTGTTTTTAGCATTATTGACTAACTCAGTGATTTTTTTCCCTCATTCAAATTTACCTGTATTAGCTCCACAGGCAATTATCAAGTTGTATGCATTGGTTAAGCATCAAAATATAATAAAAATTCAATGATTTTCTTCTCTCTTAATCCTGATTAATCCAAAACATTTGTCTTTTGTTTTCCTGTTTCCATATTTAGTTTCTTCCCCACCACTGCCCAAGGTTATTCTGAATATAACAGCAATCCCAACTCTTGTAAGACTTACTTAAATATCCCATTCTTTCAAAAAAATACTGCTTGGTGATTTTCTTTCTGATTGTACTTTTGTTTTGGCTGGATATGAATTTATCACCCTCCCGTAACTCCCTTCCCAAATGTGTTATTTTCTGTTTGCTCTGACAAAATACTTGTCTAAAGCAATTTATGAAAAGAATAGGTTATTTTGCCTGATACTTGGAAGGTGCAGTCTATCGTGGTGGAAAGGCATGGAGGCAGGAGAGTGATGCAGCTGGTTACATTGGATCCACCATCATGAAGAGTATAAAGATGAACACTGGTGGATGTTCAACTCCCCTTTTCATTTCATTCTACCTCATGGAATAGTACTGTCCCCTCCATCCTACCTCAAATAACCTAATCTAGAAACTCTGTCACAGACATGCTAGTAGTCCCCTGTGTGATTCCAGATGTTGTCAAGTTGACAATATTAATGACTACAGAACAGAACTCTGGATTTTCTGCTACTCTGTATTGGACCTATCTAGCACATTTTCTTT
>CABHPP010161690.1:0-18166 GCA_902168425.1 Peromyscus attwateri | reverse complement strand
CTGATAAAGCCAATCAAAGTCACTAAAATGTGGATAGTAATAAAAAAGAATCAAGTAACAAGATTTTACAAGTGATCATTATATTTTGTCTCAGTCTCCAACAATTATTTCAAAGAACATGCAAGTAAAGCTAAACATACTTTAACGATCATGTATTCAAAATCAACTCCAATTAGTTTCCTTAGCATCCCACTAAGGAAAGCTTTGTAGGGAAACACATTAAGAGACTTAACTTTCCAATCCTTCAAAACTGACCCACTACTTGAATCTGATAATGCTGAAACCAGTAACCTGAAACTACTCCTGTTTTACATAAAACCCATGGAGAAAAGCCTAGATTAAGAAAGAAAGGGACAGAGTTAAAAGAGGCTTAAGCATTTTTCTAAGAGCTACCAGATTACAGCACCGGACAGAATATGGAAGACCCAAGCACCACACATCCTTTAGGTCTTCAGTTTCTTACTTTTCTATAAGAAAAAAATGTGTCTCATAATTGGCCATTTTCATTAAGATCTATGAAGATCTTGTCTCACACATGTCAATTTCCAATTGTTACTTTCCTTCAAGTCTTGTGATGACATCTGAATTAAAAAACCCTGTTTGGGATTCGTTCAAATTTAGCTAAATGCACTTCAGTGAGGGGAAGGAGTATTCTGTGGTGATATAGTGTGTACCCCAAAAAAACTTATCTGGGGATCTGGACAGAGCCAGACACTAGATTAGACATAGAGGCCAGACAGTGATGACACACACCCTTAATTCTATCACTTGGGAGGCAGAGATCTGGCTGGATCTCTTTGAGTTCAAGGCCACACTGGGAACAGAGTCAGGCAGTGGTGGCACATGCCTTTAATCCCAGCACTTGAGATCTCATGTCTTTGCTTGTAAAACACACAAGTCTTTAATCCCAGGAAGTGACATGGCTGGGTGAAGAACTGTATATAAGGCAGAGGAGACAGGAACTAAGCAACAGTTCAACTGAGACCCTCAGGGGTCAGGACTCAGAGGCTCTCAGTCCGCAGGTTCTTGGAAACAGGATTGGCTGAGGAGTTGGTGAGGTGAGGCTGACTGTGGCTTGTTCTATTCCTCTGCTCTTTCAACTTTCATTCCAATATCTGGCTCTGCATTTTTTCTCTTAATAAGACCATTTAGCAATTCGTGTTACAATATTCCATAAATCTCAATTTCTCATCTAGTAAAGGGAATAATAAGAGTGGCTTTACCAAGGTCTTTCTTGAAAATTGTTGACATATGTATTTAGTAGTCTTTAAATATTAAATATCAGTGTTAGGAAGCATTTGAAATTGAGCATTACTTCTTCTCTCAGTAGTTTTAAAGTTGAAACCAATGTGAATATTGTTGATGAATATAATAAAATATAATATAAAATATAATAAAATAACAATGTTAGTGGGGCTGTAGCTGGGGGTGGAATATATGTTGTGTTGATCTAGTTCTGAAAGCATTTACAGCAACAGAGTTTGTCCCATCTGTTGGCAAATCAGAAATTCAGATATTTAAAGTTTGTCAGGGCTGAGAAGCTCTCTGTGCCTGGAGTGAGAATGAGGGCCAGAACACGAAAATGCAGGTATAATCTGCAAGAAGCAGTGGACCACTGCCAATATCCCTGAGGACAAAATAAGGGACAGTGACATTAGCTGACAATCTACAAGAGCAGAATTTGGCTGTTAAATGACATTAACTTGGATGTAGATTTTCCCCCTGTAACGCCCAGTTTGTGTGACCCTAAACAGAAATATTCTGTTGTTGTCCACCCAGACTTCTGAATAATGTGAAATGTTATGTCAGTGCACTTTTATGCCTGTAAATTTGTGGTAATTTGCTGCATAGCAATAGAAAACTAATATAATTTTGAATAATGAAATCTAGCTTCTCTCCCACTTAGTTGGATATAAGCAAAGAGTATTGCCTTTCTTTCCTCATCACGGCAGTCTACTGTGTGAAGTGGCTGCACACTGAGAGTAATGTTTATTATAAATAATCACAAACATTCATATAACTCCTTCAGTAGCTCACAACATTTGAATAAAAAATAGTCAAAAGTTTTCAATATTGTCTTACACAGATTAAGTCGTTCTTAGAACCTTGAAGTGCTTCTTGAACCTGGATTAGCTCCTTTTCTGCTAGATGATAAAATCCAAAAATTCAAGTAAATCAAGACTATTTTACAGCAGAAATATATATATATACCTCCAATCTATTTGCGTTGACAATTTATTCTTATTTGATAAATTGTTCAAGGAGAAATCACAAAGATGCATAGCTCTATAAAGCGTTTAAAATGGTAGTAAAATATTAGATAGCCTAGAAATGTTTTTCATTTTCTAATTAATAATATAAACTCCTAAAATACTTGGAAAAAATCAAAACTAACGTTATTTTAGCATCTTAAAAAGATTTTGTACTGCCACAATCTAGAAAGCAGCTCATGAGCCCGCTATATATGCTCATACACTTTCTAAGTATTCACGTGTACTGTGGTCATCTTTTTATCATATTCCCTTTACCCTGGTCAGGGAGACCTTGCAGTTAATGAGACAAACAGCTTAACGCAGTTTGTGGAGGTCAACAATGGTTATTTGATCACATTAGAACTCAGAGGTCAAAGGATATTTAGTACGTGAAAGGCATGGGGAAAGGAGGATTTGGAGGCTAAAGAATGTCCTGGAATGAGCAAAGAACCATTGGAAAAATTGAAGATTCAATCTAAACAGATGGATATTCTGGACAAAAGGCAGAGAACAGAGAAGAGGAGATAGAGAGAATGAAGAATCAAAAGTTACTGTAGTACTAATTGACCAGACATGAGGAAGAAAATACATGATCTAAGGATTTCATTTTTCCCTTTTAGGATTTTAGTTTGCTACTACGATTTTAATTTAGTAGTAGATCATGCAATAGAGGAAAAGGAAGAGGGAACTCACCAGGATTTCAGTTTGTAGATGGTCCAGGAAGAGTACAATGTAACAAAAGTGAAGCTACCTTCCATTTCACAGAATTTGGTAGGCTGAGATAGAAGGACTGGAAGGCTGGAAGCTACCAGGGCTACACAGTCAGACCAGAAGTCAAAAGCAACCAGAGAAAGAGGTGGGAAGAGGGAGAGGGAGGAGGGGGAAGGAAGTGCAAAGGTAGTTATGCAGTTTATATGACTCAGTGGTAGAGTACTTGCTTAGCATACAATACACAAGGCCCTGGGTTTGATGCCAGCAATGCCACAATGAATAAATAATGGTATTAATACAATACTATTTTTAATAGAACCTCATATATACATTAAAAATAAAATGTATGTAGTTAATATTATTATCTCTACTAAATGGTATACAGGTAAACTTATATATGTCTATATATAGCTGTAAATAGCTTAATTTATATAGTATTTATGTCAAACCAAGTATACATGACAACTATTCACTGCATAAATTAAAGATCAAATATTTTTGTAAAACATTTATGTGGACCATTATATGAATACGCACTTAAAGTCAATATAACCCCTTTTTCCATTTTTAATGTTATTTTTTTGTGTGAATATACAAAGATACCTGCCTATTTAAAAACAGTTGAAAACCTTTTTTCTTTTCTTCTTTCCTTTATTTTCCTTTGGCAAAGTAAAGAAATAATATGAAATGAGAAATCAAAATAATATGCCCCCAGGATCTCTATGTGCTATAGTGTATGTGATACTATTAACACAATTTTTTTCAAGACATTTTAGCATACATTTAAATAAAAAAATACAGTTTGGTTTATTTTTAAATTTGAAAAGTTATCATTTAATCACAAACTATTAAGTTGTTTAGGGTTTTTGTTTGTTTACTATTGGACTATGTAATTGCTCTTTTTAAAAGTAATTAGTGTGAGAGTTAGAAATGTCAGCAGATTAAAGAAAAAGAAGAAGAACATGCCTCCTAATGTTATGAGCTATTGTTCAACTGCTTTTACTTGAGAAAATAGATAATTGAATGTCACTTGCAATCAGTATGCACAACACCAAATTGTTAAAGCTCCATTTTATGGATGGCAGCAAGCACTGGGGACCTGCATTTGTTTTTACAAAGTAATATTTGAATCAAAGCTGAAGAAAATTATCTAAAGTCAATATTTATGCCTATCTATTTACATATCCACAATAATCAGAATGATTTATTTGAATGCTATAGAAAATTTACATCTGAAGACAAGGAAATCTCTCACCTTTGTTCATAAAAATGCCAGTTTAAATGTCAGGAGTAAAATAGACCTGAAGTCAGAGCCTCTCCCGTAAACCACAGAATCATATTTCTATCGTTGCTGTTTGTCTTAGAAGCACTGATTCATGTTAAATTTCATTTTGGCTTTTGCAGCTCATTGCAACTGCTGCACAGATTAAACTGACTTAAGAACAATTGAAAATGCTACAATACAATTTTGGAAAATTTAATATGGTTATATTGTGAAAATTACCTAGTAGATTAAGTCATTTTAATGAAGAACAACACAGAAATTCAAAATAAAGAGCAATAAATGGAATTTTGGCATATTTCTTTTGAGATTATAAAATAATTTCTTTGATCCACTTGGACTTGAGTTTTGTGCATGGCTATAGATATGGATCTATTTGCAATCTTCTACATGTTGACATCCTGTTATGCCAGCACCAGTTGTTGAAGATGCTTTTTTCCATTGTACAGTTTTGGCTTTTTTGTCGAAAATCAGATGTTTGTAGGTATGGTGATTAATGTCAGGATCTTTAATTCTATTCCATTGGTCCATATATCAGTTTTTATGCCAATATCAAGCTGTTTTTATTACTATAGCTCTATAGTAGAGCTTGAGGTCAGGGATGGTGATGCTTCTAGAAGCTGCTTTATTGTATAGGATTGTTTTAGCTTTTCCTGGGTTTTTTGTTTTTCCATATGAAGTTGAGTATTGTTCTTTCCAAGTCTGGGAAGGGGAAATAGAGGAAATCTCCATGAGAAAATTGGGGATAAGTGGGGGTAATGGAGGGTGGGGGTTGAGAGATGAGAACATGAGGAAACAGGATGGTTAAGCTGGAGCTGGGGAAATGTGAGGGAGATACCATGATGAAGGGAGACATCTTGCAGATGGGAAGAGGACAGGTAGGTACTGGGGAGGTTCCCAATAATCCACAGGATAAGCTCATATTAGACTACTATCAATAGTGGAGAGGGTGCCTGAACTGGCTTAGTAATCAGATCAATGAGTACCCTAGCTGTCATCATAGAGCCTTCATCTAGTAACTGATAGAAGCAGAGGCAGAGATCCACAGCCAAGCACCAGGCCAAGCTCCAGGAGTCCAGTTCAAGAAAGAGAAGAGTGATTCTATGAGCATCAAGAGAAGAGGCATTAAGATTATGATGGGGAAACCTATAGAGACAACTAAACCAAACTAGTGGGAACTCATGAACTTTAGATCAACGATTGTGGAGCCTCCATGGGACTGGGCTAGGCCCTCTGCATAAGCGAGGCAGTTCTATAGCTTGATCTGCTTAAGGAGCCTCATGGCAGTAGGATTAGGATCCATCCCTGGTGCATGAATTGGCCTTTTGGAGCCCACTATCTATGGTGGGACAGCTTGCATAGCCTTGGGCCAGGGGGAGCGGCTTGGACCTGCCTCTACTTAATGTACCAGGTTCTGATGACTCCCCACAGGAGGCCATGCCTTCTTGTAGAAGGGAATAGGTGCTGGGTTTGGGGGGAAGGAGGAAGGGGTGGGAGGAGAGAGGGAACTGTGATTGGTATGTAAAATTAATAAAAAATTCCTTAATAAAAAATAAATTTCTCCCTTTTCCTTTTTTCCTAACAAACCCTCTCAAATGCCTCCTCTTTTCTCTCTTTCAAATTCATGGTTTATTTTTCATTGTTATAGCATGCACATATGTATATAAATACATATGAATCTGCTCAAGCTTTTTAATGTTATTTTCATGTATGTTTTCTGGATGACCTTTTGGTACTGGGCCAACAACTGTGCTTTTCTCTGTGGAAGACTATTTTTCCTGCTCTCGGTGCTCTTTAGTTGACTGTAGTCCTTTACATAGGGTTGAGGCCTTGTGAGCTTTTCTTCTTCCACTTTGGCATCTCTATTGGTGTCATCAGTGTTCCGTTTGTATTTGGGCAGTCATTTTGGTGAGACTTGTGGGTCTAGCTTCTGACATTACTAGGAGACAGAATCTCATAGACAGAATCTATCGGTTATAGATTCTCCTCTATTAGCCACGACTTCCCTAGTACTGATTAGTTAGATAGGTTTCCAGTGTCAGGTATGAATTCCTGGTTGAACACATCTTAAGACACCATCCACTATACCATACTTATTTTATAGTGCTGTGCTGGTCACTAATGTGGTTCATAGGCATCATAGCTGGGTGGAATTCTTGGTTGTCTCCCTACTTTGCAAGAATGCATGGTGTCTTCTGTTATCATGAAAGCTAGTCCTCATGGAGAAGGCATTCAGATCAGTTCCTGTTTAAAGGTCTTTGAGCCCTGTTACTTATGTGTATGACATCTTCATGAAGTGGGATTTACCTTCCACCTCAAGGTGGCAACCAATGGCAATAGTGGTAGGATGTTAGTTTGGAATTCTCTTGGGCAACACTGACCAATAACTCAAAGAAGTGGGTTCTGATGACTTCTATTAGAACTTTTGTTAGGCAGTCTTTGGCTCTCAGAGACAGTATTTTCAGCCTAGGTGAGAAAAGTCACTAAAAGTATATTTGTATATTTATCCAGTTACATCTATTATAGGCTTTTGAGGTAAATGGTTAATATTGTGATTCTTTATGACTTTTCCAGACATCCTTATTGTTATTTTATCCTCCTCCCTTCTACTTCTGTATTTCCCCTTACCCCATCCTAAAGAGCCATCCCCTTTTCCATTTCACCTGTCAGGTCAATTGGACCCTTCTCTTCCCAGTTACCCTCGTCTATTCTTCTGCATTCACTTCCCTCCCTAAGGTCCACCCATTCCCATTTCCCTAATCATATTGTTTGTATTCTAATGTTCCTTTTCTACTGCTCTCCAAACTTACTTTACTGACAATGATCCTGTTCTGCTTACTTTCTTGACTATTCAATTAGGATAGGCTATATACTTACATCTGAAGATTCAGAGCTAGAAGCCTCAAGTGAGAGAACATGTGGCCTTTGCCTTTATGGGGTTGGATCACCTCTATAAGTGTTATCACTTCTAGTTCCATCCATTTACCTTCAAAGCACATGAGCTAATTTTTCTTTGTAGCTGAACAGTATTCCATAGTGTCTATGTATCACATTTTAATTATCCATGTACTAATTGAAGAACATTTAGATTGTTTCTGTCTCCGAACAATCATGAATAGAGCAGCAATAAACATGGCTGTTGAGTAGGATGGCAACTCCTTGGGGCATATGACAAAAAGTCATATAGCTGGCGCATTTGGTAGATTTATCTTTATTTTTTTTGAGAATTCTCAACACTGATTTGCATAATGGCTACGCCAGCTTGAAATCCCCAAAGAGACCCTGGGTAGTGAAAACAGTTCTGAGGAAGAAGAACGCTGCTAGAAAAAAGAAAAACAAACAAACAAAAACAAACAAACAAACAAAAAAACATTTCATATCCTGCCTAACCTTATTTTGCCTCACCATTGGCCAAACAGCTTTATCAACCAATCAGAGCAATACATATTCACTACATACAAAACAACATCATCCATCAAAACATCTTTGAAATTTTGTCTTACCTCAGTCAGATTAGCAAAGATCAATGGAACACTAACAACATGTAGGAGAAAAGATTTGGTATATTTAAAAATAAAGGATAGAATATGACCAGATATGGTTATTTTAAGCATATAATGGATAGATTACTATATACTAATTGAGTGAGAATGAAGTCTTTTTAGAAAGTTAAGGATCAGGTGTTCACAATGTTTTCTGAAAGAATAGGGAATTATAACTACTGACATAAAATTTTAAGAATTAAATATAATACAATGGATAATTTCAAAATCAGCTAAGATAATCTTGACTCTAAAGGCTCGCTTGCCTTTAGTACACTGCCTTTCATAAATGTTGAATGGACTGGATGGAAACCAAGTTTTAGACTTTGAAAATAGGACCTCCTAGAAAATGAGGGCAGAATAGATGGATATAATGGTTAGTATTTTAAGATACTTTTTTGAAAAAATAATAACGAAGAGCCACAGAACTGAAGATTTTGTTGAGACACAAAACTAGTAACTCTTTAAAGTATACATTTGGTGTGAGTAGGGACAGAGGTGTTACAACACAGAGAAACACTTATGTTTCCACCCTTGGAAGTGCTGTCAGGAAAAATGTTAAACACTAACACTGAATATTGAGCACAATTAATCTGAGAGCAGAGCACATATAGAATACATTAAGGTGTATGAAACTAAGAAATTTTGTTTTCCTTGACAAGGGTGATAAAGAGAAACTGAGTAAAGGTGTTTATGAATGAGAAATCCACTGGATGTCCTTCACAGACCTGTTTAGGTATCAATATGAGATCATTAGATGGAAATATGGAAACTTTGGGGCTAGATAAAGTTTGATACAATTTAACTGCTAGTTTATATACTTTATATAGCTCATGATACTTAAAAAGATGGAAAAAGCCAACATATCCTAACAGCCAACACACTGACTCTGTAAAGATTTGCATCAAGTATAGTATAGTCAAAAAGTGAGCAAGGAACACCTAAGATATATAAGCTCTCATCCATCATGTACCATTTTCTTGGGTGACATGAGACATCTTAAACACAGATCTTCATTAAAATTGACGCTAACTGTCAGAAAAGTACAAGAACTATCTATCTCCTATGTATTAATGAGATCAATCGAGTATATATAAATTGTTTAATGTTAAGAGAATCGCGAGATTTATGAAGTATGACTGACTGGAATGTAGAGAATGAAGTTGTAGTCATATATAATCACAGAATATTAGGAAAAGAAGTTTCAAAATTAAAATTATATTATGTATATTTACAATTGTTATCAATATGAAATTATAATATCTTCCTGTTAAGAACAATAAAGGATATTTTATAAGGTTGTTTCAGATGTTTTGAGTTTTTTGTTTTTCTTTCATGTTCTATTTAAACAATTAGTAAAATTTGATGTGAGAGCATTTGTGTGGTTGACTTGACAGATCATCCTTTATGATAACACATGGATTTGTTGGAGAGCTTCAGAACATTTAGCATGAATGAAGCACAATCACAAGGCATCTATAAAACATCCCAATAAACATATCAGGTGTTGAGTATACCATAATCAACAATTCAGTGAACATATGCAATGAGAAAACATCACTATTTAATAACAATAAGAGAGTAGAATTTTTTCCCTCTGGATTTTGTGGCCAGTAGAAAGTACCATTCACTGTTGCTGCCAGCATCTTGAGACAGTATCATACCATATATTACTAGGATAGGAAATAATCAAATTTCCAATTGTAGTTTACAATTGTATAGAATGAATAAACCAGCTCCCATTAGTAGTATGTCTTTTAAAATGAAAGTGGAAACTGGTAATACTATTATTAATATTCACTGATCATAAAGCTGAAGCTGATAATACTAATTTTATGAGTATAAAAATAGTCACAGAAAAATTGCAGAATATGCCTGAATTCCTTCTTTTTTTATTAAGAAAAATTTTTTATTCATTTTACATACCAATCAAAGATCCCCCCTCTTCCCTTCTCCTGTACCTCCAGCCTCCCAGTGCCAACCCACCCCCCATCCCTTCCTACAAGAAGGTAAGGCCTCCCATGGGGAGGTACATTTAGTAGAGGCAGATCCAAGTCCCTCTCCTGCCTCAAGGCTGTGCGAGGTGTCCCAGCATAGGTACTGGGCTCCATAAATCCTGCTCATGCATCAGCGATGGATTCTGATTCTACTGCCAGGGAGACCCTTAAGCAGATCAAGCTATACAACTGTCTCACTATGCAGAGGGCCTAGTCCAGTCCCATGGAGGCTCCTGAGAAATCCTTCTTTTAACCCCAAAAACAAATGGAGCTCAAAGCGAAGTCCGTTAAATACTATGAGAGTGAAACTTTGAAAGATAAATCTAAATCCCAAATGGTATGATTCTGGCAACAAAGGGATCCCTTCACATATTTACTTAGCTATTGTTTTGCATAACTGGGAAGAAGAAACAAAGAAAAAGCTGATACAGAAGCATGCAGAAAAAATATAGCACTCACAGACACTGTAAAAAGTGTGATCCCTGAATAAAAGTGGCCCTGACTTATTCATGAAAAGTGTTTTAAAACATTTTGGCAAGTTCTTCTCATTTTCCAAAGCAAATTGTGTGCTTTGGGGATGAATTATGAATTTTCATTTCCATTAGAATTTCAAAGTAAGTTAGGGAAATTTTAATAGAAGCTGTGGCTTAAGACGGAGTGGTAACAAGTGGATAGCACTAAGAACTATCATGGAAGTCTCGGGTATTTACTAGAAGAGTATACTATTATCAGCTTAATTTCAAAAGAACAATGTGCAATTTAATGCTTTCCATGGTTGTCTGCTTCAGTGACGTATTTGTTTTAATTTAAAAGTGGAGTTAAACTTAGAGGCATATTTATTATATTGGGCCTGATGTTCTGAATTTTGTATATTCGGCCAAGATTCTTACAGAATGATTTACTGTGCTTAATAGCAAGCAACATAGAGAAAACATAACAACAGCAAGAATAACAATAATAAAATAATACAGTTGTGCTGTGGGATGTTCTGTATGGCAAATGTGTTGCTAATAAAACACTGATTGGCCAGTGGCTAGGCAGGAAGTAGGCGGGACTAACAGAGAGAATTAAAAGAGCAGGAAGGCAGAAGGAGACACTGCCTGCCAGCCAGCAACCGCCAGGACAAGCAGCATGTAAAGATGCCGGTAAGCCACGAGCCATGTGGCAAGGTATAGATTTATGGAAATGGATAACTTAAGATATAAGGACAGTTAGCAAGAAGCCTACCACGGCCATACAGTTTATAAGCAATAGAAGTCTCTGTGTTTCCTTGGTTGGGTCTGAGCGGCTGTGGGACTGGCAGGTGAAAGAGATTTATCCTGGCTGTGGGCGAGGCAGGAAAACTCTAGCCACACAGTTGTCAGTTACCAGAAAAAAAATTATGTATCAATGTTTTCAGTCAAGATTGTGATAATAACCCATATATGTAAACAGTAAGATAAGGCAGAGATGGGGCAGAAATGAAAAAAAATTATTGAGCAAAAATAATTCAAACGTAGAAATGTCTTCTCTGAAAGTCTATAGATTTTACATTTGAATGTCAACGTCAGCTTATTTCTTTTTGACAACAAATGCACCATGAGGATTTTCTCAGTTTCAAATTTCAACAATAATGTCTGGTGTAATAAGTTTGAAAATTCACAGCTCATTCATAGAATTAATCCACCAGTGGTGGAGGAATCAAATGCAGGCACACTAAGGGATCAGAGAGCGGGAAATGTTGCAAATCTGGCTTAAGTAAGGGGAAGACATCAGGAGATGGACAAACAACATCATCGCCCAGAGATAAGCCAGACAGTATTGGAATCGGAAGGTTTTTCTAGAAAGCCATAAATAACTGAAATTACTTTCCCTTATAAGTGAGGTTGGTTTGCTTGAGGCCAGAGTGCTCTTTTTGATAGTTTTCTGCAAATCAACTTGCTGAGGGAGAGGAAAATAAAACAACAAATTCTTTCTTGTTTTCTTCCGCTACCAACTCCTTTCTATTTATAAATCTTTCTTGCACTGTGATGATAGCCTCTGTGAAAATAATTTTTCATGTATCACAAAAATTCTCTTATATATATATCCAAAATTAAAAATATTAAGCACATTTTTGAAAAATAAAACATATACATAACATTCAAATATCTGAGACAATGGACGCTTAATGTGTATTTTTTTAAACATTAGGCTTGATACATCCACACCAAGTATTCTGCTGAGCTATAGCAATATCCCTTAATCCTGGCTTCTTAATGAAAGAAGTCCGTGATGATATAATATGATATTTTCACAACATCTTTAAAATGTGTATAGTAACATTTTTCTATATGCAATTTATTATAGCCTTGAAGTCCAAATCTTAACCCAAATTATTTGATTATAAATGATAATGTTATCATATGTGCGTTCCTGTGTAATGGAATGCATGACTTAAAAAATGGAACCTCAAAACTTGTAAACATGACTATAAACATCAGGATTACTTAGAAAAAAACCATTACATATGGGTATAATAATAACAAGATATCAGATATTCGTTCATCACTGTCTTATAGGATGGAAAGGCAATAAAACAAGTTCAATATAAGAGGTACCACTAATGCAGATCTGCTTACACATTTAGGGTTAGGCAGTCCATTGTAAAGGTATATGAGACACACAGTAACATTGAGAAATAGCATATAAATATCAGCCTTCAACAGAAGAAATATTAAATTTGGTGCATAACATTTTAATGGGAAAAACAATAGTTGAATAAATTGACATATGTAACTATGCTCTGATAAACAGATTATTATATCTGTTTGTATCACAATATTAAGATCATAAAAAAGTTAAGTAGTAAGATGAAAGAATATTCACCACATCTATGTGATAAATAAGTACATGTTAAAGTGAAAAGTGGTTTCACTATTAAATTTGTTAATCAAACCACACTGTGATGGAATGAGCACTCATCTGACTGTCTGAAAAAATTATGGTGCTTTAAAAGGATAGAATAACAATAGCACTTGTTCCAAGAGTGAAAATATAATATGATACAGCCTCTGCTAAAACAGTTTAATGTATCCTAACCACATTAAAAGATATTTTACTGTATTATGTACACTTGGGACTTGAAATGTGTATTTACTGATACATGATTCATAATGTCACCAAAGAGCCAAACAAAAATAAACAACATGTATCATTGAGTGAGTAGATACAGTCTTGTGTTAAACAAAACACTGGAGGTGGTGATCAGCAATGAAATGAAACAATTAACTGTAGTTTTTAGCATCATCGATGAATTTTCAAACAATTATGATAAATTAAGGAAACCAAAAGAGTACATGTAGTATTTGATGATATTTGCAAAGTGCTGAAGAATTCAAGTACTTTTATGGAAGGAGAAGTAGAATGAGGTTTGCCTGGAGCAGGATTAGCAGTTAGGTACAATACAACAATCATGGACAAATTTGAAAGGTCAGAGAAATCTTTATTGTTATTTTAATGGTGATGACAAAGATATGGAAATTCATGAAACTGTGGAGTTTTGGGTTAGACTCATTGCTGGGTGGGAAAGCTAGCATACCTAACATGCAGGAGAATTTGGCTTTTCACCAGCACTATAAATGTCGTAAATGTAAAACGTAAATATGTATTTATATATTTATAAATATAAATCTCTTAAAGTTTGTTCTCACTAAATTATACTTCTGTAAATTGGTTATTGTCAAACAGAAACAAAAAGGATGTTTAATCAATGTTTTCATTTGAACAGTATTCCTTATTTAGATGTGGTAACAATTTTCCAAAGGAGTTAGTCTATAGCTAAAAATTGTTAACAACCAAATACCTAAAATGAATTAAAAAACAAAACACTGCTAGCAATATTCAAGCTCATTTCTCAGATTTTAATATTTTACCTTAAACTTATTTGTCTTCCTGGTAGACTTAACTGAATCAAGTCTATTTCTATGGGTTGCAATATTTCATCATCAGTAGTATTTGGTTTTAATGTGTTTCTCGGGTTACAGAATGAATATCAGATGGTTAAGAGAAGATTTCTGAAATTTAAGATGGAGAGGGTAAAATGTTGACAAAACAATATAGGAATTTGAACCACCAAATTTTCTTGCAACGACCTTGCTTTGTAAAGAGCATACTACTTTTCTTTCCAATAGAATCATCCTTAAATAGACCATAGAAGAAAACAGGAAATTTAATGAAAATAGTAAAGTTTTTTCTTGACTATGATGATTGACCACCATTATCAACTTGCGTAGATTTAGAATCACCTAGGTGATGATGAGGCTTGTAGGTATGAATCTGAGAATGTTTATAAAGAGGGTAAACTGAGGGGAAAGTTGCATCCTGGATGTACTTAGCACCATTCATAGATTAGGGTACCAGTGGAATCAAATGTGGGAAGGAAAACGAGGAAAAGAGCAAAAGTACTGTCTTAGTGCTTCATGGCCTTCATGATGTGAACTTCTATAGTCTATGAAGACGTTGCTAAACAGATAGGCTGAGCATGCATAAAGCAGGAGCTGAAGTCTTAACAATGTACTTTTGTATTTCATTATCATAATGTAAGGTACCATGTATTTGAACATGTATAATTATAAGAGAGAGTAAATATAAACTGGTAAATATATATATATATATATATATATATATATATATATACCATATACATATGTGTGTGTATGTGTGTGTGTGTGTGTGTGTGTGTGTGTGTGTGTGTTCATGTGACCAGTCAGTGAGGGGCTTATGTATACTCAAGTTATGTGCATTATGTGCTCTATGTGAGAAGCTAGAATGTCTCATAGCCCGTAAAACATTCCTTAGGACAGGTGAACTACATATTTACAAAAGGGCAGAAACAAAATAAAGATATTGTGTAGCTCAAAACTCGCTTGGAAGATTAGATATTGGCATATAGCCAGGGGTTCATATTGCAGGTGAGTGAACAAGGGGTTAAAAAGAAATATAATTGGTGATATGAAGCCTTGGGAGAATGACACAAAGGTAATTGATTCTGATTACTTTGAAGGAAAGTTGATATATTACAAAATGAGGCCAGTAATGTCATTTCCAGAAATACAGGCATTTGGTGAATTTTTCTTTCTGTAGCTTAACAGTCCAGCTCTACAGAAAACTGTAGCATTCCAAAATAAAAGATCAAACCACAGTTTTCAGACTTCAGGGGAAGAAGACAAGAGGTCACTACTGTAAGATAAAGAGAAAGTGAATTTGCGATGGTAGACAAGAACTATGCTTGGGACTAGATAGAGAAGCTCTAAAGATTCTGAAAACAGGTTGTTCTCATTAGCTCCAACTGTTCAGCTTCAGCAGGTACTTGAGCATACAAGTAGCAACAGAAGTATCAATGCCAAGCCAATAAAACTTTAAAAAGATTCTAAGACAGATGATGTAAGAAAATGCAAATGCAAATCAAGGATCTCTTCCCTCTCCCTCTCCCTGCCCTCTCTGTCTCTCAGTCTCTCTCTCTGTTTCTGTCTGTCTGTCTCTGTCTGCCTTTGTCACTCTCTCTGTCTGTCTCTGTTCCCTGTCTCTGTCTCCTCTCTCTCTCTCTCTCTCTCTCTCTCTCTCTCTCTCTCTCTCTCTCTCTCTCTCTCTCACACACACACACACACACACACACACACACACACACACACACACACGAAATGAATTTTTCAAGTTCAGACATTAGCCAAAGCCTTCAGCAATTCAGAGAGCCCTTACTCAAGGAAATTGCAGGAATCACTTTAGTAACAGCCAACTTGGGGATGTTTTAACTGACTGCATTTCTATTTCTCTTTCTCTCCACAATGTTCTCAAAATCCACAAGCCTGTAAGCCACAGCATGGCAGCCTTTAAAAGAGAAGAATAAGATTGAAGCTTATTGAAATACCTTTTCCCAGAGAAGTCTCACTGTTAGACATGCCTGGTGATTGCACAGACCCATTTGCAAAATTAATCTCTAACACATATTACTGGGAGTTTTCCTGGATTGAATATATTTCTTTCTGAGTACGTTTTTAAGGAAAATCGCATGCAAAAGTTTAACATTGGGACTATCTGAAGAGGGAAATAGTTATTGGAGATGATAAAAGGCTAAGGAAAATGCTTAAAGAGAAAATCTAATGAGGAAGATAGTCATAAAAGACTTCAAAATGGGCTGATATTCTGTGAACTCTGAAGCACTACAATTACACTTACACTATGAACATGCCCATGCATATGCAAACACAGGCAACAAAAAAAAAGGACCGTAAACATCTCATCTAACTAGCTTTCATTATCATGCAAGCAGACAGGAAAAGTTAAGCAGCACTCGCAAACTAGTGTTTAGCATTAACATTCTATGCCAGTATATACATTCACTCTCCAAATTTGGAAATAGTAGCTTCAGAAATATAAAATTAAGTTCAATCAAGTCAACAGCTAACTAGGTAAACAATGACTTGCTTGGTTGTATTAGGTACAGAATTTGAGCTCTACTGAATAGTGTTAGAAAGCCGTGAGAAAACAAACAAAAAACATCAACAAGAGCAAATTTTAAGATGGTGGAGACATTTATACTGCACAAATAAATTGTGATTTTTGGACTGGCTGTACACAAACCTTAAAGTCACTATTTACCCCAGTCAGAATAGCTGTTATGAAAAAGAAAACAGCAACAGTCACTCCACCACCAAATACAAAAAAGAAATTACTATTTGAAAACAGTTCAAAAACACATATTGGATAATATATGTACAGTGTGAAACCTTTAGGATTTTGAAATGTTATAGCTATCTTTCAAAAACAAAGGCCATAAAAATATGAAGAATAAAGATGTATGACAGCAATTTCATTTTAATATCATGACTTGAATCAACTGTACCATAGTCACGTGAGCTTATTCCTTCTCTGTACCTGGTGTAGTACTGTTGAGAGATTTTTGATGCTTCAGAGTGTTACCTTCATTCATCAGTGGATTAATCTGTATGCTAATTAGAGTAATAGAGGTAGGATATATTTCAAGAAAGATTTCACTGGAGGTACGCATTCCTGGGAAATTCTAGGCCTCTTTCTGTCAACCATCATGTGGTGGTGATCCTGCAAGCAGATTTCCCCCCTGAGAGCTTCTGACTTCTGTCATGGCGTCTCTATTCTGCAGCAAGCCCCCAAACAGAGGAGTCAAATGACCATTGACTACAGACTGTAATCCCACGAGCCAATATAAAATGTTTCCTCTTTACACTCTATGGTTCATAGATAACTGCTGTTTTGCTTTTTGTTTTTTTTAGTTTTGACTACAATGGCAGAAAGCTGGCTCACACAGGAATTTGTAAAAGTAGAGTCTTGCTGCCGACCTATTTGGGAGGCCCTTAGGTTCACAAGCTTTTGAAATGGAAAAGGAGTTTGGAAATGTTTGGAGATACGGGCTTAGAGAAGCCCCAGGATATTATTGTGCAGGAGATTAGGTGTATTTCTGATATGAACTTGAGTGATCAGAGGGCTGACAGAAATATAGACTGTGTAGATTGCACATGAGGATGCAGATGGAATTGAACTAGAGGCTACTCATCTTGTGAGATGAATTATTTGCCTACATTTTATGTCCCCTGGATCTTTTTGTAGGGCTGATTACTGAGATGATAGATCATTTTATCAAGTGTATGAAATTTCATCTGAAAAACAGAGCATCCAGGCTATGGCACAAATATTTCTGAATGTTTTAGATAGATTTACAGTGAAAATTATGAGTCCAAACAGATTGAATGGCTTTGAAAAACTTGCAGTTTGGTTAGAAAAGATATACCTGTGAAGTTGGAGACAAGAAAACTGTGTTGCCATCCTTTGTGGGGCGGTGGCTCAGTGATTAAAAGGACTGGCTGCTCTTTCAGCAGACCTGAATTGGACTCCATCACCCACATGGTATCATACAGCCATCTGTAACTCTAGCTTCAGGCCATTTAATGCCCTATTCAGGCCTCCACAAGAACTGCACTCATGCCGTGTACAGACATACATGCGGACAAAACACACATACACATTAAACAAGTATTAGCTTCACTTGAAATAAGCTAAATACTTTGAGAGGAATAATAAAAAATATGCCTTGAGGGCATAATAGATATTGGCTGGAACCCATCTGTCAAAGGCTCACAAGATTTAAAGATAGAAATTCAATAGAAACACTTTGCTTTAAGGGAATGCCAGGGTTTATAACAACTAAGATACAGAAACAAAATCAAAGTTATAGCTTGTTTACTTTCTAAGTATATTATCAAGCTCAGAACTAAATTACAGCATGATGATATAGCTGTTTCCATGATCTTATGGAACACACAACAGGTTATACTTTTTTATGGTGTGTGTGTGTGTGTGTGTGTGTGTGTGTGTGTGTGTGTGTGTGTG
>CABHPP010161684.1:0-21080 GCA_902168425.1 Peromyscus attwateri | reverse complement strand
TAACATAACACTATTCTGCTGTACAGAAAAAAGAAAGAATAAAATGTAAAGGTAAATGGATGATACCTAGAAAAGAATATATTGGATGAGGTAACTCAGACTTAGAAATACAATCACCACATGTTCTCTCTCATCTGCAATTGCTAGCCCTAAGTTCTCATAAGTGAGTATACAACAGTTCAGATTGGTAATATTTAGTAATTTTAGTGCACAATGTGATTTGGTTCACAAGTCATTTTGGTGACTATTTCACCATGACTGGTATTACATAAAACTAAATTATTAAAATGCTTGCCGTTTTAGATGAGGTATTTTAATAAAAAAATGTGAGACTTCTGTTCTTGCATATTATACAAACTAAACATTGAAATGACTTAATTGGTTCAAAATGGTTTTCAAGGAGATACAAAAGTGTTATAAAAGTGGAGATCAATATTTTTTTATTAGCAGAGTGATCAATTCCAATAAGGGTAAGGACCAATGAGAGTGTCTGATGTGTATAACATAACGAGTTTTTCACTGTCTTCTGGATAGGAGTGAGCAGGGAACTTCTCATGATGAGGCGTCATCATCTTCAGCACTAAAATCTGCTCAGCCATGATTAGTGTCTGTGGACAGATGATAGAAGTTTATTTCTTATCCAGCAATTTCATAGCCATGTCCCTGATAGCTTTAGGAGCAAGTGTGCCTTTCACTAGATTAATCCAACTACTACAGTTTCACATTTTAGAACTCTAATTTGTTCTGGTCTTGGTACAGAACTGAGAAGGTTAAAAAAAAAATCTTACAAAACGTTACATTGAGGAAGGTAGTATAGATATATGGAAGCTATTATCCATTTTTTTTTCTTTTTTATTTAATGTACAAATGGCAGAGTTGAAAAATACAACTGTTATATTTGTCTTAGGAAAAGTGATATATTTATCTAGGTATTCAGTTCATATACTTGACCTACATTTGGGCTACTCACTACTGTTACAAATTCCAGAGTTTCCAACTATATTTAGTCACCAGACCAGTTTCTTAAGGAGAAGCTTCCCTGTTTAATATTGTATGTTTGAAAATGAATATCCTAGGATCAGAATTTCTGATGTAAAAATTTTCAACAGATACCTGACATTGGAAGTTGATTTTACATTTCTGTTGTTCAATTCCCTCATCCATCAAAAGAAATGTCATATGTATAGTGCATTTGAGAATATAAATATATAATATGATATAGTATGATATGATATAATATGATTTATCATGATAGCCAGAGTTTCAGAACAGTAAGTTAGGATGTGAGTGCAGCATTACTATACTTTTAATATTTTCTCCTACATGGTCTGAAATTTATATTTCTATTGGTATTATATCTTCCTAGATTTAGTTGGCAATATTCCCTGTGACAAGCAGGCAAAGATGGATTCACTTAAAGAAACTACATAATCGCTTGTAATCACTGTTTGTTTCCTAAAGCATGAGATTATTGCTGTTAGCTGCATCTAGTGCTTAGAGATCTCTCCTCCTGCTTCAGAGTCTGTATGGGAGAAACATTATTGAACTAAATGACCATTGTAGAAAGTCTTAGTCTTTTTTCACAAGATTATGTTCATCTATTTCTGGAATAGACTCTTTGAATAATCATAAGCATAAATAGATAGACTTCCTGAGAGGGAAGATGCACAATGTGAATGGTAATTAGCCTGTAAAACACAAGCATTCAAAATATATGATAATGAAAACCTTGTAGTTTATTACTTATTTTGATTGACGATTTCAAAATACTTCAAAAGGGGATGTAGTAAAGTGTCTTAGCAGTATCCATTCTTTGTTGGGATGTATTTAGCCTTATACTTCATATATTCTTTTTAAAAATATAGAGCCAAGGTGTACCAGGACAATTTTTTTTTACGCAGAGAGGGGGCAGAGAGGGAGTGGGAGAGAAAGAGAGAGAGGAAGGGGCAAGGGAGAGAGATTAAGGAAATGTAGCTTAATTTTTTGATGAAAATGTATTTTCTAATTCTATTTTTCATTATTTATGAAGTGCCATTTAAATCTTAGTCTGGTTTTCTCCAAATATTTTTGCTAAAAAAATAATAATTACCTGCAAATAGCAAGAAAATAGATGTGGAATTGACCTTACAATGAGGATTGCTTTGGGATAATTCACATCAGTTCTCTTTCATGGCCTAACCACTATTGCCTCTCATTGGGTCTACTTTAAAGGCTGATATTTCAAATCACTCTGTGCATTTTACTTTTTTCTTGAGCACAGATGACTAGATTCAGAGTCTGTTACTATTTCTCCAAGTTCTGTAATTAACCAAAATTTTGCACAACTTGTTGTCCACACAGGTTCATTACACTAAGAAACTTAACTAAGTGTGATCAGTCTGACCAATACTTGTGATATTTCTTTCATCACTGAGATTACAATATAATTATATTACATCTTCCTTCCCTTACCTCCCTTCCATCCTTCCATATATTCTGCCTTGTTCCCTTTCAAATCATGTCCTCTTTTTCATTCATTTTTGTTGTATGTATGCACGATACTATTAAAGCCAGAGTATTGTAGCTTCCTCAAAATAAGGTAAATTATGGCCATTTAATTTCTCTAGCACAATGCAGGAAAGTAGAGCAGGAAGAGCTGTCTTTCCAGGATCCTTTTCTCTGGGTGTTGTTTGATTTTTCAACACTAACAGTGAGGTCAGCACTGTGAATGGAGTGTACCTTATTACCCAAATTAGTCATATGAGAGCCCAGAGGGATTGCAGCTATTCAGTGGTAATCTAAAGAAATTAGTTTGAATACAGAAATGAACTCCAACACAATAAGAATACTTTGTTCTTGTAAGTTTTGTCCTATAAAGAGAAAAGAGTAATGACAGGATTCAAAGTTCCTCTCTAATGTGTTTGAGTCTTAATTAGTTTTATGAACTACTCAACCCTCTGCAGCCTGAATATCGATAACATTCAACTACTCCTACTTAAATAACATATAGATCAATACATAATTAAATAAGTTGCCTAGATAAATTACAAGTAAATTATTACGTCTTCAATGCTCCAATTGATGAGCCATTGTTTAGCCGAAGCTATCCACATCCTCCAGGTGTCTGAATAGTACTTAGAGGCAGCAAAATTTACTGGCAATTATTATATATCTATATATAATAGCTATATTTTTATTGTTTTCAAACTTCTTATTCTTTTTTCCTCTGGGGTAAATGGTAGATTTCATGGCCAGCCTGGTCTATAGAAAGAGCTCCAGGACAGCCAGGGTTGTTACACAGAGAACCTCTGTCTCAAAAAAAAAAAAAAGAAAAGCAAAAAACAAAAAAATAAAAAAGAACAGAAAAAAGAAATATAATTTAAAGTGTCGCCTCAGTCTAAGCAATTGAGCTCTTAGAATGTTAATGCAGTTATTCAGTGTTTAAATACTATTTTATTTTTATATTTTTTGTTGTATTAAAGATATTTAACAGGAGGGCTATAACTCACCAAACTTTAAGTGCACTAAAATTCAAAACAACTATAGTTATAATGTTGTTCACACAGAAATTATTCAACATGCACTGCCTAGCATCTATGGGAGTCATAGCTATTCAACAAACCACGAAGTATGATACAGGGAGTGGAGTGTGAGGTTTCAAACGACTCAGGACATTCCCAGTTCCCTCCTTCTCTCTTTCTCCCTCCTACTTATGGATCAAATATGAGCTCTCAACAATTGCTGCCACCATGCCTTTGCTGTGCAATCATTGACGTAATCTCTGAAACTGTGAGCCAAATTTAATATTTTCAATTATAAGTTACCTTGCTCATGGCATTTTGAAATAGAAGAGAAAAATAGTTAAAACAAGTGGTCTGGAGGGGCAAAGAAGAATAATGGGACAGAAAGGATTAAATGTGAAATGCAGTGGGAGTGCTTGGTAAAAGAGTGACTACAAGAATGAATAATTAACGCTAAAAACATTTTGAAAAGTTTTATGAAAATCTACTGTAGAAGCCTCTTAAAAGATATACATATAGATATATAAATAGAATTTACATGTTGTTATCCTAAACCAAAGGGAGAATGCCTCTCCTATATAACATAGGCTACTCAATAACAACCAAGTTCTAAGTATGGCTTACCTCTTTTGGTGTGTTTGTCAGTAGGAAACCATGGATAGGAAAAAGAAATAGACTATTGTCATTGCTCTTGGTTGCATTCCAGAAATTGACTGTTAGACCCTATTGATAAAGACACCCTTTATGCTTGCATAATAGGATATGGAAAAAATCAAGTGGATGCCAACCTGGAAGATTCATCCCTGTAAATGGCACTCAAAGTGCTGGGAGGTTCTATGTATACTAATAATGGAACAAAGTAATTAACAATCTTGCCCATCACTAATATAAGTTACAGTAAAGAGTGCTGTGTGAAGATGTACTCACTGACACAATGGTGCCACATATGCTGTAGAAGAAACCAACCATCTTTTGTTCTACCTAAAGACCTGCTCCAAAAGAGAGAATGTGTGACTTGTACCATAAGTGCTATAGGTCTTTTCTGATGTTCTTTGATTTATGAGTAGCAATTTCAAGTAGTGGAGTTCATATGTCACATATTTTTCATTGTTACTTCCCTAATTATTAATGATATATAGTCATTCAATTGCTTACCCAATCTTAATAGGATAATTTGGTTATTGTATTTTTAGAACTCCTCATGTATGTCGGAAATTAAAGTTACATCAGATGTACTAATAATTTCCAAATATGTTAACTCATTTTAGATAGTACCTTTAATATTTGATTATTTCCTTTTCTAACAGAAGATTTTTAGTTTGATAAAATCTATTCCATTCATTTTTTTCAGATACACCTTGAAATACAAGGTGTATCTGAAAAAAAAATTCAGATACAGCTTGAAATAGTAAAGTGGGGCTAGAAATGACACACTTTTCCTATAAAGAACTGTCCTTAAGAAATGTGTTTTATCTGAATGTTTACATGGACATCCAACCTGTTAACTTTAGAATTATTAAACAGTAGCAGTCATTATATTTAAAATTGAGTGACTGTGTAATGAGTAAATAACAAGGTGAGTAGAATTTATTTTTGTAGAAAGCCTTTAAAATATTAACACCTCTTCATTACCATATGAATAATTGACTGGGTAATTCAAGGAGATGGTTCTGAAAACTTTTATGATGCATGTTTTATGCTGGATATGTATTCAGCCTAAATAATATTATAGAACACAGATAATTCAAATAGTAATGAAATATTGCCTCATCTCTTTAGTGAGCGGTAAAATATTAGGTATGGCTAACTTTACAAATGATCAAATAACTCTAAATTCTATTGTCAGCTAAGTTATTTTCTTAATTTTGGTTTAATTTGCTGATGCTAGGTATCTTTTTATTTAGTTATCAGTGTTCCAAGAATTTATGCTTGGTTAATATTTTAAAATCTAAATTCAATCTACAGCCAAAATTTTAGCCAATATATAGACAATAAAAGTGGGTTGAATACAGAAGCACTAGCAGTGTTCATGGTCATTCTTTATCCTTTCTTTTCAAGGAGAATTTTAAAGATAGAGAATATAAGTCACACCTCACAGAAAATCTTCAGTAGCATTTGGGAGGTCATTCTCTTCCAATCTTATGAATGCATTAATGAGATATTACAAAATAACAAGAGAAAGATATCTTCTTTTTGTTCCTTTTGCTTTAAAGTTTATTCCATCAAGAAAATGTGCAGAAATGTGACTTGTGTGACAATTATGATGGGGTGGGCTGTACTCAGAGTTCTAGTCACAGGAAAATGCTGGAAAGGCACAACTGTAGTTGTCTGTTCTACTTTCTGTTTACTGTTTTATTAAACTTAACATTGGTTTTTAAAATGAAGGAAACAATAAAAATGAATAGCTTTTAAAATGTAATTCCTATGAACTTTAGAGATTATAAGAGAATAAGAAGCTGTATTTCACACAGAGGCTTATATTATTTACAAACTGTATGGTCTAATGGCTCAGGCTTCTTGCTAGCTAGCTCTTATATCTTAAATTAACCCATTTCTATTAATCTATGTTTTGCCATGTGTTCTGTGGCTTACCAGTCTGTTGGCATGTTGTTCCTCCAACAGTGGCTGGCATCTCTCTCTGCCTTCTTCCTTTCTCTCTGCTTGGATTTCCTGCCTGCCTCTAAGCTGCCTTGCCATAAACCAAACGGCTTTATTTATCAACCAATCAGAGCAACACATATTCACAGCACACAGAAAGACATCCCACAGCACTCAAGAGCTTTTGCTGTTTTCTAATGTCAGAGTAATGGTAAAATACTGGAACCAGAAGTAGTTCTAAAGACTTAAGAATAGGAAGAACATTCAATATTTGATTGATAATATTGAACACAGCTGTTTGTGTATTCTTGCAAAATGGGGTGCTAATAGTTAATGGTATAAAGTGACCAAATAATCACTTATTATATATTCATTTCTCTATAAAAGAAAAATAAGATAATTTTCAAAAGTATCAGCATTGATAATGAATACTGATAATTATAATTATGTAGGCTGAATCTTTTACATTATAAACATTAAAGAGAAATCCCAATATATTCAACTAATAGCTCAAAGTACAAATATCCATAGATATTCAATAAGTTAACTTATTACCTAGCTATAGAGTTATTTTCATCAAATATCTAATTCGAGTTCTGATTGTAGAAACTGATTGTAATATTACCCTAAAGTTTAATTCATATCTGTGCCATACACACTATTTAAAATGAAGGAAGTCATGGAATAAAATAAGGAGTTTGGGAAGGGAGTTTTGGTGATGAGTTAAAAATAGATTTGGATGACTATCACTGTAAGTAATTGATGGTTTGTATTATTGTCTGATCTCTGATGGTTCAAAGCTGTGCTTCATTACATTTAAGGAAGCTATCTTGCAGAGGAATTTAAGTAATTGTTAAGTCCCAGCCCAAATCTGTTCATTTGCCTCTCATCTAGTATTTACCTCTAACCTCATCATATCATCAAGTAAATAATTAAGATAAAAGGTATTTATGTTAAAATATTTTTCACACTGTCATAGTTTGAATGTATATACATTTTAGTCATATTTGTTATAACAATTTGTTTGTTGGAGCCACAAAGAAACAACAAACATATGAACGTAGCCAAATATATAAGTATGTAGATGATCAGTGTTATCTATTCAACTAAATCATTGGAGTATATACATGTGGTTTTGAAGCTAACTCAAATGTTTGATTAAAATCTATAAAAATTGAGGTTGGAATTAAAATCATATTAGTAATGATGGAAATACAACTCCAGAATAAAATATATTTGGTCAAATATCATGATATAAAAATTCAATTATAATTATTGTCACCTTAAGACCTACAAGAATAATCTACCACTTGCTTGAGTGAAGATATGAGAGTAGTTAAGAGAAGGCTTGCATTCTGAAAAAGGATTGTGAAAGATATGAAGCTAAACAGCCAAAAACCAAATGATAACACTTCTGTGTAAATAACAGAAGAAATGACAGGATACTAGAATGTTCTAGAAAGTAACTAATTGATTCTGGAACTTTTAGGACACACCAAATTGTAATCGTGTCTATGAATGTATAGTATGTGTATGTATAGATGTGTATATGTGCATATATATGTTCATGAGAGTGTTCACATATATGTTTATGTATATATAGAGATATGTATATGCGTATGATAAAGCAACTCCTCCTGAATTAGGAGATTATATATGGATATAAGCAGTTATGATATATATATAGAAAATTTCTTTAAACAAAAGTATATCAATTCACATATCAGAAGGGATAATATCTAGCTATGTCATAAATCTGTTCCATGTCTTCCTTCTCTCATTTGCCAAAGCTAGTTAGGACTAATTTCATGGAACTGAATATGAGGAGAACAGTATAGGTATAGCTCATGTTATTCATACAGTCAGTTCATAAAGAAATTCAAGTATCATTAACATAGGGCTAGAATGCTTCTATAATTAATGGTGATAAAGAGAGTTTAAGACTGTCATTTCAAAACTTATGTTGGCAAATCACACCTCACAGTACTTGAACTTCTAGCTACAGCAATAGACAACTAAAGCAAATCAAGGGGATATATATTAGAAAAGAAGTTGAAGTACCATACTTTGCAGATGATGTGATAGTACGCAAAAGCAACCCAAAAAATTCTACCAGGGAACTCCTACAGAAGATAAACACCTTTAGTCAAGTGACTGGATATAATATTAACTTAAAAGAAGAAGTCCTCCTATACACAAACGATATGAGAAATGGGTTGACAAAGAAATCGGGGCATCAACACCTTTTACAATAGCCTCAAATATTATTCAATATCTTGGGGTAACTCTCACCAAACAAGTGAAATTCCAGTATGACAAGAACTTTAAGTCTTTGAAGAAAGAAATTGAAGAAGTTGTCAGTGAGATTGAGGGAAGAGTCAACCAATGACTGGTCTAGCTTAAAACCCTGATAGTAAGCCCATGTCTGAAACTGCCTGAATCACTAAGACACACAGGCTGCATGACCCTGAGACCTAGGATAGAACCAAGCATGTTTGGAAGAAAAAAAACTGTCAATGTAATGATGCCTAAAATTATTATGTTATACACAAAAATTATTGTCTATCCCTATTGTTATAAGAGGCTTCATCTGGCACCTGATAGAAATAGATACAGAACCACAGCCAAACATTAGGCAGAACTCTGGGAATTCTGCAAAAGATGGGGAGAATTGATTGTAGGAGCCATAGTGATCAAGGACAATATAACAAAACTCAGAGAATCAACTAACCTGTGCACATATTGGTTCACAGAGAATGAACTGAGAACCAGAGAGCCTTAATGTGACTGACTGATTTAGGCACTCTACATATATGTTTTAGTTGTATAGCTTGGTCCTCTTGTGGGACTCCTAACAGTGGGAGCAGGAGCTATCTTTTGGAACTCTACTCCTCATACTGGGTCATCTTGCCCAGCCTTAGTACATGGGGAGGTGTTTTGTCTTACTGCAACTGGATATGTCATGTTTTGTTGATACCCATGGAAAGCCTGCCCTTTCCTAAGCAGATAGGGAGGATGAGTGGATTTGGAGGTAGGAGAAAGGACTTGGGGGAGAGGAGGGAAGGGAAATTGCAGCTGGGATGTAAAATAAATAAATACATTTATTTGTAAAAAAAAAAAAAAAAGAGAGATGCATACAACATATTCTGATAATATTCACGGCCTTTTCACCATTCTCTCCTGACCCACGTCATTCCCAACCCACCTATTTGCTAAAAACATCTAAGACTTATTTGTGTTGCACACATTTTCTTGGATGCTCAAAGAAAACAGTAGAATAAAGGATGGTAAGAGGATAAGAGCCAGAGGCAGCAGATGACTACAAGGAAATATTGTCTTCTGGACACAGAGGGCAGCTGTACAAATCGACTCACAGCTGTTGAGACAGCATGTACAAAAACCATGGAAAGCATCACATTTCTAGTTTTCATACACTCAGAAGAAATTTCGGCACATGTGCATACATGTGTTACTGTGCATGAACACACACACACATACACACACACACACACACACACACAAATAATAATGATACACACACAAACACAGAGAAACACAGAGAGAGAGGGAACAATGTCACTTAAAAATGATCATAGAATCACAAAGGAAATTTGAAAGATTTATTCAAATAAGCTAATTTAGGTGTCTGAAATGTATTAATAAGATTATGGCTCCACAATGGATTTTAAAAAAAGATCTCTTGAACTTAATAGCAGTAAGATCGGAGTGGCTACAATTAGCAGAAAAAAAAATACTATGTACTTCTTTTTCTGTCTTTGAAAGAATAGAAAGTCATCACAAATTTTGATGTAAATAGCATATGTGTAACTGATTTTGAGCTTACAAAGTTGTTCTATTAGTTCTTATTAAAAATATTTTACAAAAATGGTAAAAAAAAAGGATGGGTAACTTTTATAAATGTTCTTATAATTACAGTGAATCTTTCATAAAAGTTTGATAAATTATTAAGCAATAGCATAATATTTTAAAATATTTTAAAATTGATACATTTTTGTATTATTTGTGTAAGGGTAATTGCGGTATGTGAACATCAGTGTAATTGCCCTATAAAATAAAAAGAAATTCCCTAAAGATGGAAGAAACAGAGTCTCATCATATGGGGCTAAAGACTAAACTCAGATCATCATCAAGAACTATACATGTTCATAATCACTCGGCTATCTCTTTTGCCCCTAATTTTAAATGAATTTTAAAATATGTTTAATTTGTTAACTTTTACAACTTGAACAACAATGTTACAACTTGAACAACAATATGTTTAATTTGTTAACTTTTACAACAATGAATTTAATCAGTAAATATAATAAACAATAAATGCATAGGTTTATCCATACACAAACCAAAACACTTTGAAATCATTAGAAACATTTTTTTTTTTTTCGAGACAGGGTTTCTCTGTGTAGCTTTGCGCCTTTCCTGGAACTCACTTTGTAGACCAGGCTAGCCTCGAACTCACAGAGATCCGCCTGCCTCTGCCTCTCAAATGCTGGGATTAAAGGCGTGTGCCACCACTGCCTGGCCATTAGAAACATTTTGAAGGGATAGACATAAAACATCTAGCAAATCACTCAACTACATAATTTCTCTGCTAAACTTCACCAAACTGTTTTTCTATTAAAATGAGCAAATCAAGAGTAATCACATTCATATGTATTATCAATATTACATTCTTAATTAACTCTAAAATACAAACATTGTCTATGATTATCGTGAATACAGTTCTTGTATAAACCTCTTTCAGTTCCAACCCAAAAGTTAGCAAATTTCCTGAATACTTTCCTTTAACATGGTGTTCGTTCATCAAGCAACCACCACATGGAGAATTACGTTGTTAAAATACGTCAGACTATGTTTGCCTGCTCAAAATTTCCAGTTATTTGACTTATGGTGGAAAGGGATCATAAATACATTAGATGAAATGACACCAAACACAAGCACGATTCAACTATGTAGAATTTGTGGCAAGGCTATTTTATCCTAGAAATTAGAATTTAATGTGACCTTAACAGTTGTGCGTTACTTAATAAAAGCAAGTACTCACTGTTGGATGACAGAAAGAAGTTGACATTTCTAGACCTAGTTCACAGAAAAAAAAATTCTGAGGTTTTAGAAAAATCTGTCTCTTGAAATTAATTTATGTGTAACTTCTTAGATAATGTTTTAGTGTCCTAGAGAATATTTAATTCTCTGGGCTGAAGGCAGAAGGCTCTGAAGATTTTATGATGGCTCACTTCTTGTAGATCAAAGAGGATATGTGGAATTCTGTGATGAAGTTTCATTTCATTCTTTCTACAAAATAATGTAATCTTGGAGGAGAAGTAAGCAAGGTATTCCACCAGAGATTCAATGCATGTATTTGCCCAAAGATACTGCTGAGGTACCCGAGTGGCAGTGTTCCTTTTATTGGGGGTTTCTGGGGAAGGCTAATAAATCTTAGGAAAAAACAAAATGAGGACTCAGTTAAAAGGCTGACTCACACATAGTGAAGGAGAAAATTAGATGATTATAATTCAAATCATAGTAGTAAGAATAAGTGCCTATAATTTTGGGAGGGCTAAAATATTCCTTAGAACTGGCACTCCTTGACTAAAGTAGAAACTGCTTATTGAGTAGATAATCTACTTTACAGTGTGTGTGTATCAGACTATTCAATCCTAAATATCTTGCAATGTTTAAGTGACTCCAGCCATCTGATAAAAATCTAAACAACTAACCTAGTAAGGACTTTTAAGCATAAACTCTGAGTTTGTGTCATTGTTATTGAACAAAAATGCTAAGATTAAGGTCCAAGAATAAAAATCAGGTGCTAGTGATTAAATAAAAGCTTAGGCCAAGTCAAAATAAAGTAATTCTATCTTAATTTTGACCCAGTGGGTAGTGTCTACACTCAGTTTAGAAATCCAGTAGGCATGAAAATATAGTAGAGTAGAAGATTCTACCTAAACCTAAAGAAAGTCCCATTTCCACCCTAAGTAACACCATTTTTTTGGACAATATCAGCAATAAAAGACACCACCCAGGACTGAGACATGAAAAAGTTAATTCCTATCATCTATTCATTTATTTATCCTATTCTTTCCTTTAGAGAGATCAATTTTGATAATGAACATGGCAAATTTCCAAAACCATAAGACAGATGATATAAGTTAGCACAATTCATGATCTGCTACAGTTCAGGGTCAATCCATACAGGCATAGAGTGCAACAACTATCTACAACACAGAGAAAATAAACTCACCATAGCGCAGGGAAGTGTATTTGTCTCAGTTTAGGATTTTCCAAGTGGGAAAAATGTGGGTGTAGAGTTTCTATTGTGAGGTATTCTAGAAAACCAAATAGAAGAAAAGGTAGGCCATCAATCATATCCTAACCAATTAAAAATAATCACACTGGATTATAGTATAAGACACCATGTTAAATAGGCTTCCTTTAATCCTTTCAGGTGTATACAAATAAAAATATCAATCTGTAAAATTTATAAACAGCAGGTATAGTGTTCATAATTCTGGAAACTTGAAAAAACTAAATCAAAATTCTGAAAATTCATCACTTACCAAAACAATTGTTCTTTCTATACAGTGTCTTCTACCTTGTACATATATCAGAGATAATGTGCGAGGAAAGGAAAAACCATATTTGTCATTCTACATGAAGACATCTGTCCATTTAATGCGCATTTTATTCTAATGAATCAATCACTTCTGAGAGGTCTGCCTCCTGATAGTAATACTTGATACTATCACATTTAGCCTGGGTGTTTTCTGGCAGTATTATAGTCAAATAACATGCAGACATTAAGAGCCAAAGACATCAACTATCCTTCAATATTTAGTAGGATTCATGCTTACAGAGGTGAGATTTTAAATGATTCTTTCATTATTGAATGATATACACTATGACTGATTTTTTTTTCTAAAGTGAGAAATAAATTTCCATTCTTTGAACCTCCCAGTAAGAATAGACATGCTAGCATGAGAGAACTTTGGTTTTATCTGACACAATGTGTATGGGAAAAAAGTACAGACTCTTGACTAGCCATAAACAACAGCAGAAATATTAATGTCCACCTATATAACATTTAATTAGTGTCTGAATGGAACTAGTCTTGAGTTTGGTGTGTTGAGTAGATTCATCACACAATTCAGAGAAAGCAGTATGACACTATTTTAATAAGATAATGAATCATCAACAGAGATGGAAGCATGTTTGAATTGTAGAAGTTCTTTGGTGAAAAACATGTGTTCTTACTGTTTGGCTGTATCATTGTTGAACTATGTATTCATAAAGAATGACATAAAAAATCAATGTAGGAGGAAAAGTATAGATGTGGGCGATAGCTATCCAAATTGTAGTGGCATCTCTTAGAGAAGGAAATATGTTGTAATACAGCTGTAGCCATGAATTCTTTGAAAAGAGTATGGAAGAGAAAACATCCCAGAAGGTAAATCAATAACCATTTTTAGTTAGGCACTGGATAATAGAATATCTGATATATGCTTGCTCTCAATAATGAGTAAATAAGTAGATATAGAATTTATGAATGTGGAAATAAATACATCCTCTGAATTTGCAAGTCATACTTACAATCTCTCTTCCACCTGTCCACATTAGCACAAGTTGGTATTGGTATTATACTAAGGATTTAATTTAATTATTGTTGTCATTGTGTTTCATGTATTTTAATTCATTTCATTCTTGATTGAACACAAACATGTTGATAAATTCTCCACATTTTTTTTACATTTTTGTCAGTATATTTTATGTTTATATCCCATATAATGCTAGATCTTCAGAAATAGAAATGGCCCAGCTTTATATTCAAACTGAAATATAAAACTATAAGACTGATAATGATTGAGAAGTTGAATTATAGGATATGGATTATATAGAAGACAAATTGTAAAAGGAACCTAATACAGATAAAACTATTGTGCTCAGAAAATTAAAATAGTTTTTGAAGAAGGTCGAAAATTTGGATGTGCTGGAAAGACCCAATGGCATAGATGTGGAAGTCATCATGTGTACTAGAAGGTCTTCGACTTAATCCTTCTTACTCATCTCTTATAGAAGGGCAGCTTTCTTTATACTTGGATACTTATCAAGCTGTACCACATTCTTCATGGTGCACACCTGCCCTGTAAGTAGGGAATGCTATAAATATGCTATGGTTAACACCCCAAAAGCATCCTTTAACAAATGTTATTCATGACATTGGTAGATAGTCTGCAGCTGTCTTTCCACATTTGTGATAACACCAAAAACAATTTATGTTGCCTTATGGCACTGCTCTGCTGAATCAAGCTGCAGTTGGACAGCTATAGCATGAAACTGAATTGACAAAAACACATTTTTTTGTCTTTTTTGCATTCCATACCTTCTTGCCTACCTTTATATAAAAATTTTCCTGTAAGAAGTTTTCCAGTCTCAAACCTTATTTCAGTATCTTTTTTTTAAAAGGCATCAGCACCAAGGCAGAGTTTTCCACAACAGACGAAAATTCACTAGGAAAAAGGAAGATAGAGCATTCAAAGGCAAGATTACTGGTTCCTTCACTAATGTAAATATTGATATGACATAGGGTCAGAGAGAAACCGAATCACAGGGAAAAGTTGGGATAATGTAGGGAGCACTATGCCATGATGCAGAAACTTGGAACATGTCTAAAGGAATGCATTTTTCAATTGTTTCATAAAACTGCAAATCATGATTATCTGAGAATAGGAAAAAAACAAAAAGCAAACAAAACAACAATGCAATGAGTTATATCCTCTCAGTCCAGTAGCAAGGGGGTGTGTGATCTATTACAACAATTTGAAAAAGAAAATGTCAACCTCAGAATAAAACGTTTATTATTTTGTTTTTATTTATAACAAATGGGCTCTAAATTTTATTATGTACATTTATATATGCATGTATGTAGCAATGATTAATGAAAATAGTCACTTAATTTGAAGGAGAGAAAAGAAGTGTATATGGGAGGGTTTAGAGATATGAAGATGAAAGTGAAAATTATGTAATTTTGTTAATATCTCAGATATAAAATATAAAATTTTAAGATGTTAATTCAAGACAAGGAAAGAATAGACAGCTTTACTAAGCACTGAAAGAAATGTTCTAGAAAATCTCAAAAGAATGAGACAGAGAAAAGGGAAAATACATGTATCTGAGGGAGTAAGAAAGTTGTATGCTATGAGTGAATTCAGCTACATATTTGTTTATCAGCAGACATATTGAAAGAGCATACATATCTTGAGAGCACGTCATCCCAGTGTAAATTATCTATTGTTTTTGATGGACAGTAAAAATGTGGATCTCTGCATGACGCTCATCAAAGTCCAAATCTTGTAGATAAAATATGAATTCCAGTAAGATTTAAAGATTGTATAACTTATGGTCTCTATCCTTTATGATTTTTGACATCTCTTACTTCTTTTTCAGAAATTCTTTCCAAGCCATCTTTTCCACAATCTAGAATATGTCTCTGTATCTTTTAAGCTATTTAAATAAATGGTATCGTAATGCCTTGACATACTCTGCTCTATTTGCCAAATCAAGGCAAAAAATTTTATTTCCATTTTGGACGATTTCTCTGTGTATCAATTCCATTACTTTCTTTTATGTCTGCTGTACTTAATAGGCCCATAATAACAACATTTCCATGGTTATTTCTGTTGTGCTTTATCCCAGCTTGAGTTAATCAGGAGACATCTCATTTTCATTGTGTTCCCTCTCTCCTCTGTAAACTGAACTGGTGTTTTATTGACATCAACATGGTAGCTCTTGTCCACTGTACTTCATCCTCTGATAGATTATGTTGATGTCTCTATCAGTAGTGCTCCAGAAATACTGAACCAATGTTGTTAACATAATATTAATACAGATAATTGGTCCACAAAGTTATGAATGATAGCAATTCCAGAATCTACAGGATAAAGATGAAGTAGAATTGAGGCAAATTTTCATCAGGTATCAGTTCATAATTGGTAAAATATAAATTCTCAATTTAAAGGATAAATTGAGCAACTAGATCAGTCCAAGCTCACAGAATATAAAACTAGGTACAAAGTATTTAATAAATAATTTGTTTTCTTTATTTCCTAGATATTACAAATTTTATGACTAAGTACATGAACACTGAGAGTGAGAAAAGCAATTAAGGTACAAATACCATTAATCTAAAACAATTATTTAAATATCATCAATATTTTTTTCTCAACCAACACCATTTTATGATTGGTTTTACATGTACTTAAATTAATAATTTAAAATACTTTCCTAAAAGGAAACATAATGTTTACAGATAAGATTTGTGATCTATGAAGACAAAGATTATCAATTATTACAAATATTCATTAACAATCATATTCAGAAACTTGAAAAATTAGCAAGATAGATTTTACAAAGTGAGCACATGTTTAGTTATCTATTTATTTTGTCAACTTGAGTAAACAGTGCTAAGCTGACAACATCTATGTACTTTACAGCCTGATTGAATGTTCAATGTCTGACACTGAATGATTGTTTAGCTTAAAATTTGAGAAGTAAATTTCATGTTGTGTTCTGGTTACCTTTCATTCTCTTCTATTCACAATTTAATGGAAGGAGATATAAATTTCCATATGAATTATTTCAAGGAAATAAAATTTAAACTTATACAGATATTAATAGGAATTATTTTAGATTTAGAAAACTTTAAATAATCATTTTATTCATGGATTAGCCTATCAGTATTTGAAACGTTATTTCAAACCTATACTCTACAAAATTAGAAAATCTGAAAGAAAGCTATTTCTCAATAAATGGCACATTCCAAAGTTAAATCAAGGTCAGATAAACAATCTAAATAGAGCAATAACCCCCAAAGAAATAGAAGTGGTCATTAAAAGTCTCCTAACCAAAAAAAGCCCAGGGTCAAATGGTTCTAGCCCAGAATTCCACCAGCCCTTCAAAAAGAGCTAATTTCAATACACCTCAAATTATTCCACGAAATAGAACCAGAAGGAACATTGACAAATTCATTTTATGAGTCCACAATCACGCAGATACTATAACTACACAAGGACTCAACAAAAGAATTACAGTCCAATCTCCCAAATGAACACAGTTGCAAAATGCAAAAAAATACTCAATAGCGTACTGACAAGCCAAACCCCGTAGATGGAACAAAAAAAATTCATCCTGAATGAGGTAACCCAGACCCAGAAAGGCAAACGTGGTATGTACTCACTTATAAGAAGATATTTTCTGTAAAGATAATCATGCTTACATTTCTCCCACCCAGAGATGCTAGGTAACAAGGAGGGCTCAATGGGGACACTAGGCTCTCCCTGGGAAGAGAAAATAGAAGAGATCTCATGGGTAGACTAGGGGTTAGTGGGGATGAGAACATGAGGGATCAGGCAGAGATAGGGCTAGGAGGAGAGTACCGAAGGAGAAGATTTGAAAGAGTGTCATTTCAGGGTCAGGTAGAAACCTGGTGAAAATGAAAGTACCAGTATTCTATAAGGATGACTCCATCCAAGATTCCTAGCAAAGTGGATACTTAGTCTGAACTGGCCAATTCCTGTGACCAGTGGAGGTTATGTGGCACCAACTCAGCTACATAACCTTCAACCTACAGTCTGTCCTACCTGTGGGATATACTGGAGTAAGTAAGGGTGACACAGAGACTGTGGGAGTGGCCAACCAATGACTTGTCCAGCCTCAGATCCATGCCGGGAGAGTGAGCCCACTCCTGACACTGCCTGAAGCAACAAGACCCACAGGCAGGATGATTCAGAGAGACCTAGGACAGAACCAAACATGACTGGAGTAAAAAAAAAAAAGTCAATGTAATGATGCATAATGATATTCTATACTCATAGATTGATGCCTAGGCCAACAGTCATTACAGAGGCTTCATCCAACAACTGATGGAAACAGATGCAGAGACCCACAGCCAAACATTAGGACTAGCTCGAGTAATCCTGCTAAAAGGAGGTAGGAAAGATTGTAGAAACCAAAGGGGTCAAGGACATCACAGGAAAACCCAGAGAATCAATTAACCTGGTATCATAGGAGCTCATGGAGACTGAGCTGACAACCAGGGAGCCAGGACTGGACTGACCTAGTCACTGTTTGTATTTGTGATAGTTGTATAGCTTGGTCTCCTGGTCCTCATAACAGTGGGAACAGGGACTATCTCTGACTCTTTTGCTGGGTTTTGAGACCCTATTCTTCATACTGGGCCTTCTTGCCCAGCCTTAATAAAAAGGCAAAGTGCTTACTCTTACTGCAACTTGATATGTCATGTTTTCTTAATATCCATGGAAGGCCTGCCCTTTTCTGAATAGAAATGGAGGAGGAATGGATGGGGGAAGGTAATCAGGGAGGAGAGACTGGGAGGAGATTAGAAAGGGGAAACTATGGTCAGGGTATAAAATAAATTAAGTAATTAAATTTTAAAAACGACCAAGCTATCTTTAAAAATCCAATGGCTTCTTTTACATCCTAAGTTTATCAATTGTGCCCTCTGTAAAATTAAACAAACTAATAATAAGTTACATACTTTCTTACTTCAAAAGGGAAGGAATGTCACAGTAATAATCAGATCAAACAAAAACTAAAAATCTAAGAATGTGAAGATCTTAATATCTAAATCTTGGCTCTAGTAGTCTATAAGGCTTGATAGTCTCAATCAGTGTCTTTGAAGCTGATTTTGGATGTGAGGTAGGAAGCTATTTTTGGCTCTGTTTTAGAATCTTTTACTAAGTTCTCTCAGGTTTTAGGTGGAAACTCGAGCCAACGTGTTGTGTACCATATGTAGCAGGAAGTTTCTCTGGTCTCACCTGGCCCCACAGTCCTGTGGACCTCTGGTCACTTTTTGATTAGATTGAAAGGGTCAGTGCTGGGGGATGTCTTTCTGTATGCTGTGAATATATTTTGTTCCCATTGGTTAATAAATAAGCTGCTTTGGCCTATGACAAGGCAGCTTAGAGGCAGGTGGGGAATCCAAGGAGAGAGACAGGAAAGAGAAAGGCGAAGGGGAGGAGATGACATACTACCATCCTAGGAACAGCATGTAATGGGACGCAGGTAAAGCCACAGAACATGTGGTGCTACATGGGTTAACAGTTACGGTTCTGTTTTTCCGTGGTGGCAGTTGCTGAGTTCTCCCTTTCCCTTCTGACTTAATCAATTTCGATATCCTCCGTCTTTTAGTCAGGTTGGATAAGGGTTGTCTCTCTTGTTGATTTTCTCATACATGCACTCTTTGTTTCATTGATTCTCAGTATGGTTGTAGCATGAGTCTTAAAAGTTCTTATTAATAAAAACAAACCTGAGCCAGGTATTAGGGTGAAATGCTGGATGGTCAGAGAGACAGAACAAGCCACAGCTAACCTCACCTGGCCAACTTCTCAGCTGGTCTTGTTTCCTCACACTGGAAGCCTCTGTGTCCTCATATCCGAATGGCTCTCAGCTGAACCAGCCAAATGCTTAACCAGCCAAATGCCTTGAGTTTCTGATCCTCACGCCTTATATACCGTTCTGCTTTCTACTACCACTCCCTGGGATTAAAGGCTGGCTTTCTGGGATTAAAGGCGTGTGTCACCATGCTTGGCTGTTTCCAATGTGGCCTTGAACTCACAGAGATCCAGAGGGATTTCTATCTCTGGAATGCTAGGATTAAAGGCATGAGTGCCACCATTTTCTAGCCTTTGTATCTAGTGGCTGTCTGTTCTCTGACCCCAGATAAATTTATTAGGGTACACAATATTTTGGGGAATACAATACCACCACATATGGTTCTCTTTGTTTCTGTTTTATTGATTTCAGTCCTCAGCTTGATTGTTTCTTGCTATCTATTCCTCTTGTGTGTGCTTACATCCTTTTGTTTTGTTTTGTTTCAGGTGTGCTGTCAAGTTGATAGTATGAGATCTCTCAATTTTTTTTTTTAATGTAGGCACTTAGTGCTATGAATTTTCCTCTTAGCACTGCTATCATTGTGTCCCATAAGTTTAGGTATGCTATGTGTTCATTGTCACTGAATTCTAGAAAATTATTAGTTTTGTTCTTTATTTCTGTTTGGGCCCATTTTTCATTCAGTATAGCTGTTCGGTTTCCATGAGGTTGTAAGTTTTCTGTTGTTTCTGTTGTTGATATCCAGCTTAATCATTAGTACTCCGGTAGGATGCAGAGGGTTGTTTCAATTTTCTTTTAATTTTTGACACTTGCTGTGTTTCTGAGAATGTGGTAAATTTTGGAGAAAGCTCCATGAGGTGCTGAAAAAAAAAAAGCATATTCTTTTGTGTTTGGGTAAAATGTAATACATGTTCTGTTTTCCATTCTGAGGTCAGCACATCCTTAAAGTATACAGGCTGATTTAATTCTGTAATTTTTTCTATTATCCATTGTCTCTCTGCAGGTGTTCTTCCTTTCTCATTAGCATTGAGAAAATTCAAAGTTAATAGAGCATTATGCAGTCTATTTCTGGGGGGTTTGTTACCCCTTTCTGTTTATTTAGCATATCCTTTAGAGTTGGATTTGATCTTTCTATGACTGCTTGGCCTGTATGATTGTGTGGTATACCTGTAATATGCTTTATATTGTAATAATCAAAAAGCTGTTTCATTTTACCAGAGACATATGTTGGAGCATTGTCAGTTTTAATTTGTGCAGGTATATCCATGATGGCCATACTTTCTAGCAAATGTGAGATTACAGAATCAACCATTTCAGAACTCAAAGCAGCCGCCCATTAAAAACTTGAATAGGTATCAATGCTGTGGTGTACATATTTTAATTTTCCAAATTCTACAAAATGAAACACATCCATGTGCCAGATTTCATTCCTCTGAGTACCCTTTGGTTACTTCCTGCAGGTAGTGGAGTTTGGAACTCCCAAATTCATGACCTTTTTTCTTTGATCATGACTTCACACACACACACACACACACACACACACACACACACACACACACA
>CABHPP010161683.1:0-20077 GCA_902168425.1 Peromyscus attwateri | reverse complement strand
TAACATAACACTATTCTGCTGTACAGAAAAAAGAAAGAATAAAATGTAAAGGTAAATGGATGATACCTAGAAAAGAATATATTGGATGAGGTAACTCAGACTTAGAAATACAATCACCACATGTTCTCTCTCATCTGCAATTGCTAGCCCTAAGTTCTCATAAGTGAGTATACAACAGTTCAGATTGGTAATATTTAGTAATTTTAGTGCACAATGTGATTTGGTTCACAAGTCATTTTGGTGACTATTTCACCATGACTGGTATTACATAAAACTAAATTATTAAAATGCTTGCCGTTTTAGATGAGGTATTTTAATAAAAAAATGTGAGACTTCTGTTCTTGCATATTATACAAACTAAACATTGAAATGACTTAATTGGTTCAAAATGGTTTTCAAGGAGATACAAAAGTGTTATAAAAGTGGAGATCAATATTTTTTTATTAGCAGAGTGATCAATTCCAATAAGGGTAAGGACCAATGAGAGTGTCTGATGTGTATAACATAACGAGTTTTTCACTGTCTTCTTGATAGGAGTGAGCAGGGAACTTCTCATGATGAGGCGTCATCATCTTCAGCACTAAAATCTGCTCAGCCATGATTAGTGTCTGTGGACAGATGATAGGAGTTTATTTCTTATCCAGCAATTTCATAGCCATGTCCCTGATAGCTTTAGGAGCAAGTGTGCCTTTCACTAGATTAATCCAACTACTACAGTTTCACATTTTAGAACTCTAATTTGTTCTGGTCTTGGTACAGAACTGAGAAGGTTAAAAAAAAAATCTTACAAAACGTTACATTGAGGAAGGTAGTATAGATATATGGAAGCTATTATCCATTTTTTTTCTTTTTTATTTAATGTACAAATGGCAGAGTTGAAAAATACAACTGTTATATTTGTCTTAGGAAAAGTGATATATTTATCTAGGTATTCAGTTCATATACTTGACCTACATTTGGGCTACTCACTACTGTTACAAATTCCAGAGTTTCCAACTATATTTAGTCACCAGACCAGTTTCTTAAGGAGAAGCTTCCCTGTTTAATATTGTATGTTTGAAAATGAATATCCTAGGATCAGAATTTCTGATGTAAAAATTTTCAACAGATACCTGACATTGGAAGTTGATTTTACATTTCTGTTGTTCAATTCCCTCATCCATCAAAAGAAATGTCATATGTATAGTGCATTTGAGAATATAAATATATAATATGATATAGTATGATATGATATAATATGATTTATCATGATAGCCAGAGTTTCAGAACAGTAAGTTAGGATGTGAGTGCAGCATTACTATACTTTTAATATTTTCTCCTACATGGTCTGAAATTTATATTTCTATTGGTATTATATCTTCCTAGATTTAGTTGGCAATATTCCCTGTGACAAGCAGGCAAAGATGGATTCACTTAAAGAAACTACATAATCGCTTGTAATCACTGTTTGTTTCCTAAAGCATGAGATTATTGCTGTTAGCTGCATCTAGTGCTTAGAGATCTCTCCTCCTGCTTCAGAGTCTGTATGGGAGAAACATTATTGAACTAAATGACCAGTGTAGAAAGTCTTAGTCTTTTTTCACAAGATTATGTTCATCTATTTCTGGAATAGACTCTTTGAATAATCATAAGCATAAATAGATAGACTTCCTGAGAGGGAAGATGCACAATGTGAATGGTAATTAGCCTGTAAAACACAAGCATTCAAAATATATGATAATGAAAACCTTGTAGTTTATTACTTATTTTGATTGACGATTTCAAAATACTTCAAAAGGGGATGTAGTAAAGTGTCTTAGCAGTATCCATTCTTTGTTGGGATGTATTTAGCCTTATACTTCATATATTCTTTTTAAAAATATAGAGCCAAGGTGTACCAGGACAATTTTTTTTTTACGCAGAGAGGGGGCAGAGAGGGAGTGGGAGAGAAAGAGAGAGAGGAAGGGGCAAGGGAGAGAGATTAAGGAAATGTAGCTTAATTTTTTGATGAAAATGTATTTTCTAATTCTATTTTTCATTATTTATGAAGTGCCATTTAAATCTTAGTCTGGTTTTCTCCAAATATTTTTGCTAAAAAAATAATAATTACCTGCAAATAGCAAGAAAATAGATGTGGAATTGACCTTACAATGAGGATTGCTTTGGGATAATTCACATCAGTTCTCTTTCATGGCCTAACCACTATTGCCTCTCATTGGGTCTACTTTAAAGGCTGATATTTCAAATCACTCTGTGCATTTTACTTTTTTCTTGAGCACAGATGACTAGATTCAGAGTCTGTTACTATTTCTCCAAGTTCTGTAATTAACCAAAATTTTGCACAACTTGTTGTCCACACAGGTTCATTACACTAAGAAACTTAACTAAGTGTGATCAGTCTGACCAATACTTGTGATATTTCTTTCATCACTGAGATTACAATATAATTATATTACATCTTCCTTCCCTTACCTCCCTTCCATCCTTCCATATATTCTGCCTTGTTCCCTTTCAAATCATGTCCTCTTTTTCATTCATTTTTGTTGTATGTATGCACGATACTATTAAAGCCAGAGTATTGTAGCTTCCTCAAAATAAGGTAAATTATGGCCATTTAATTTCTCTAGCACAATGCAGGAAAGTAGAGCAGGAAGAGCTGTCTTTCCAGGATCCTTTTCTCTGGGTGTTGTTTGATTTTTCAACACTAACAGTGAGGTCAGCACTGTGAATGGAGTGTACCTTATTACCCAAATTAGTCATATGAGAGCCCAGAGGGATTGCAGCTATTCAGTGGTAATCTAAAGAAATTAGTTAGAATACAGAAATGAACTCCAACACAATAAGAATACTTTGTTCTTGTAAGTTTTGTCCTATAAAGAGAAAAGAGTAATGACAGGATTCAAAGTTCCTCTCTAATGTGTTTGAGTCTTAATTAGTTTTATGAACTACTCAACCCTCTGCAGCCTGAATATCGATAACATTCAACTACTCCTACTTAAATAACATATAGATCAATACATAATTAAATAAGTTGCCTAGATAAATTACAAGTAAATTATTACGTCTTCAATGCTCCAATTGATGAGCCATTGTTTAGCCGAAGCTATCCACATCCTCCAGGTGTCTGAATAGTACTTAGAGGCAGCAAAATTTACTGGCAATTATTATATATCTATATATAATAGCTATATTTTTATTGTTTTCAAACTTCTTATTCTTTTTTCCTCTGGGGTAAATGGTAGAGTTCATGGCCAGCCTGGTCTATAGAAAGAGCTCCAGGACAGCCAGGGTTGTTACACAGAGAACCTCTGTCTCAAAAAAAAAAAAAAAAAGAAAAGCAAAAAACAAAAAAATAAAAAAGAACAGAAAAAAGAAATATAATTTAAAGTGTCGCCTCAGTCTAAGCAATTGAGCTCTTAGAATGTTAATGCAGTTATTCAGTGTTTAAATACTATTTTATTTTTATATTTTTTGTTGTATTAAAGATATTTAACAGGAGGGCTATAACTCACCAAACTTTAAGTGCACTAAAATTCAAAACAACTATAGTTATAATGTTGTTCACACAGAAATTATTCAACATGCACTACCTAGCATCTATGGGAGTCATAGCTATTCAACAAACCACGAAGTATGATACAGGGAGTGGAGTGTGAGGTTTCAAACGACTCAGGACATTCCCAGTTCCCTCCTTCTCTCTTTCTCCCTCCTACTTATGGATCAAATATGAGCTCTCAACAATTGCTGCCACCATGCCTTTGCTGTGCAATCATTGACGTAATCTCTGAAACTGTGAGCCAAATTTAATATTTTCAATTATAAGTTACCTTGCTCATGGCATTTTGAAATAGCAAGAGAAAAATAGTTAAAACAAGTGGTCTGGAGGGGCAAAGAAGAATAATGGGACAGAAAGGATTAAATGTGAAATGCAGTGGGAGTGCTTGGTAAAAGAGTGACTACAAGAATGAATAATTAACGCTAAAAACATTTTGAAAAGTTTTATGAAAATCTACTGTAGAAGCTTCTTAAAAGATATACATATAGATATATAAATAGAATTTACATGTTGTTATCCTAAACCAAAGGGAGAATGCCTCTCCTATATAACATAGGCTACTCAATAACAACCAAGTTCTAAGTATGGCTTACCTCTTTTGGTGTGTTTGTCAGTAGGAAACCATGGATAGGAAAAAGAAATAGACTATTGTCATTGCTCTTGGTTGCATTCCAGAAATTGACTGTTAGACCCTATTGATAAAGACACCCTTTATGCTTGCATAATAGGATATGGAAAAAATCAAGTGGATGCCAACCTGGAAGATTCATCCCTGTAAATGGCACTCAAAGTGCTGGGAGGTTCTATGTATACTAATAATGGAACAAAGTAATTAACAATCTTGCCCATCACTAATATAAGTTACAGTAAAGAGTGCTGTGTGAAGATGTACTCACTGACACAATGGTGCCACATATGCTGTAGAAGAAACCAACCATCTTTTGTTCTACCTAAAGACCTGCTCCAAAAGAGAGAATGTGTGACTTGTACCATAAGTGCTATAGGTCTTTTCTGATGTTCTTTGATTTATGAGTAGCAATTTCAAGTAGTGGAGTTCATATGTCACATATTTTTCATTGTTACTTCCCTAATTATTAATGATATATAGTCATTCAATTGCTTACCCAATCTTAATAGGATAATTTGGTTATTGTATTTTTAGAACTCCTCATGTATGTCGGAAATTAAAGTTACATCAGATGTACTAATAATTTCCAAATATGTTAACTCATTTTAGATAGTACCTTTAATATTTGATTATTTCCTTTTCTAACAGAAGATTTTTAGTTTGATAAAATCTATTCCATTCATTTTTTTCAGATACACCTTGAAATACAAGGTGTACCTGAAAAAAAAATTCAGATACAGCTTGAAATAGTAAAGTGGGGCTAGAAATGACACACTTTTCCTATAAAGAACTGTGTTTTATCTGAATGTTTACATGGACATCCAACCTGTTAACTTTAGAATTATTAAACAGTAGCAGTCATTATATTTAAAATTGAGTGACTGTGTAATGAGTAAATAACAAGGTGAGTAGAATTTATTTTTGTAGAAAGCCTTTAAAATATTAACACCTCTTCATTACCATATGAATAATTGACTGGGTAATTCAAGGAGATGGTTCTGAAAATTTTTATGATGCATGTTTTATGCTGGATATGTATTCAGCCTAAATAATATTATAGAACACAGATAATTCAAATAGTAATGAAATATTGCCTCATCTCTTTAGTGAGCGGTAAAATATTAGGTATGGCTAACTTTACAAATGATCAAATAACTCTAAATTCTATTGTCAGCTAAGTTATTTTCTTAATTTTGGTTTAATTTGCTGATGCTAGGTATCTTTTTATTTAGTTATCAGTGTTCCAAGAATTTATGCTTGGTTAATATTTTAAAATCTAAATTCAATCTACAGCCAAAATTTTAGCCAATATATAGACAATAAAAGTGGGTTGAATACAGAAGCACTAGCAGTGTTCATGGTCATTCTTTATCCTTTCTTTTCAAGGAGAATTTTAAAGATAGAGAATATAAGTCACACCTCACAGAAAATCTTCAGTAGCATTTGGGAGGTCATTCTCTTCCAATCTTATGAATGCATTAATGAGATATTACAAAATAACAAGAGAAAGATATCTTCTTTTTGTTCCTTTTGCTTTAAAGTTTATTCCATCAAGAAAATGTGCAGAAATGTGACTTGTGTGACAATTATGATGGGGTGGGCTGTACTCAGAGTTCTAGTCACAGGAAAATGCTGGAAAGGCACAACTGTAGTTGTCTGTTCTACTTTCTGTTTACTGTTTTATTAAACTTAACATTGGTTTTTAAAATGAAGGAAACAATAAAAATGAATAGCTTTTAAAATGTAATTCCTATGAACTTTAGAGATTATAAGAGAATAAGAAGCTGTATTTCACACAGAGGCTTATATTATTTACAAACTGTATGGTCTAATGGCTCAGGCTTCTTGCTAGCTAGCTCTTATATCTTAAATTAACCCATTTCTATTAATCTATGTTTTGCCATGTGTTCTGTGGCTTACCAGTCTGTTGGCATGTTGTTCCTCCAACAGTGGCTGGCATCTCTCTCTGCCTTCTTCCTTTCTCTCTGCTTGGATTTCCTGCCTGCCTCTAAGCTGCCTTGCCATAAACCAAACGGCTTTATTTATCAACCAATCAGAGCAACACATATTCACAGCACACAGAAAGACATCCCACAGCACTCAAGAGCTTTTGCTGTTTTCTAATGTCAGAGTAATGGTAAAATACTGGAACCAGAAGTAGTTCTAAAGACTTAAGAATAGGAAGAACATTCAATATTTGATTGATAATATTGAACACAGCTGTTTGTGTATTCTTGCAAAATGGGGTGCTAATAGTTAATGGTATAAAGTGACCAAATAATCACTTATTATATATTCATTTCTCTATAAAAGAAAAATAAGATAATTTTCAAAAGTATCAGCATTGATAATGAATACTGATAATTATAATTATGTAGGCTGAATCTTTTACATTATAAACATTAAAGAGAAATCCCAATATATTCAACTAATAGCTCAAAGTACAAATATCCATAGATATTCAATAAGTTAACTTATTACCTAGCTATAGAGTTATTTTCATCAAATATCTAATTCGAGTTCTGATTGTAGAAACTGATTGTAATATTACCCTAAAGTTTAATTCATATCTGTGCCATACACACTATTTAAAATGAAGGAAGTCATGGAATAAAATAAGGAGTTTGGGAAGGGAGTTTTGGTGATGAGTTAAAAATAGATTTGGATGACTATCACTGTAAGTAATTGATGGTTTGTATTGTTGTCTGATCTCTGATGGTTCAAAGCTGTGCTTCATTACATTTAAGGAAGCTATCTTGCAGAGGAATTTAAGTAATTGTTAAGTCCCAGCCCAAATCTGTTCATTTGCCTCTCATCTAGTATTTACCTCTAACCTCATCATATCATCAAGTAAATAATTAAGATAAAAGGTATTTATGTTAAAATATTTTTCACACTGTCATAGTTTGAATGTATATACATTTTAGTCATATTTGTTATAACAATTTGTTTGTTGGAGCCACAAAGAAACAACAAACATATGAACGTAGACAAATATATAAGTATGTAGATGATCAGTGTTATCTATTCAACTAAATCATTGGAGTATATACATGTGGTTTTGAAGCTAACTCAAATGTTTGATTAAAATCTATAAAAATTGAGGTTGGAATTAAAATCATATTAGTAATGATGGAAATACAACTCCAGAATAAAATATATTTGGTCAAATATCATGATATAAAAATTCAATTATAATTATTGTCACCTTAAGACCTACAAGAATAATCTACCACTTGCTTGAGTGAAGATATGAGAGTAGTTAAGAGAAGGCTTGCATTCTGAAAAAGGATTGTGAAAGATATGAAGCTAAACAGCCAAAAACCAAATGATAACACTTCTGTGTAAATAACAGAAGAAATGACAGGATACTAGAATGTTCTAGAAAGTAACTAATTGATTCTGGAACTTTTAGGACACACCAAATTGTAATCGTGTCTATGAATGTATAGTATGCGTATGTATAGATGTGTATATGTGCATATATATGTTCATGAGAGTGTTCACATATATGTTTATGTATATATAGAGATATGTATATGCGTACGATAAAGCAACTCCTCCTGAATTAGGAGATTATATATGGATATAAGCAGTTATGATATATATATATAGAAAATTTCTTTAAACAAAAGTATATCAATTCACATATCAGAAGGGATAATATCTAGCTATGTCATAAATCTGTTCCATGTCTTCCTTCTCTCATTTGCCAAAGCTAGTTAGGACTAATTTCATGGAACTGAATATGAGGAGAACAGTATAGGTATAGCTCATGTTATTCGTACAGTCAGTTCATAAAGAAATTCAAGTATCATTAACATAGGGCTAGAATGCTTCTATAATTAATGGTGATAAAGAGAGTTTAAGACTGTCATTTCAAAACTTATGTTGGCAAATCACACCTCACAGTACTTGAACTTCTAGCTACAGCAATAGACAACTAAAGCAAATCAAGGGGATATATATTAGAAAAGAAGTTGAAGTACCATACTTTGCAGATGATGTGATAGTACGCAAAAGCAACCCAAAAAATTCTACCAGGGAACTCCTACAGAAGATAAACACCTTTAGTCAAGCCTTAGTACATGGGGAGGTGTTTTGTCTTACTGCAACTGGATATGTCATGTTTTGCTAAAAACATCTAAGACTTATTTGTGTTGCACACATTTTCTTGGATGCTCAAAGAAAACAGTAGAAGAAAGGATGGTAAGAGGATAAGAGCCAGAGGCAGCAGATGACTACAAGGAAATATTGTCTTCTGGACACAGAGGGCAGCTGTACAAATCGACTCACAGCTGTTGAGACAGCATGTACAAAAACCATGGAAAGCATCACATTTCTAGTTTTCATACACTCAGAAGAAATTTCGGCACATGTGCATACATGTGTTACTGTGCATGATCACACACACACATACACACACACACACACACACACACACACACACACAAATAATAATGATACACACACAAACACAGAGAAACACAGAGAGAGAGGGAACAATGTCACTTAAAAATGATCATAGAATCACAAAGGAAATTTGAAAGATTTATTCAAATAAGCTAATTTAGGTGTCTGAAATGTATTAATAAGATTATGGCTCCACAATGGATTTTAAAAAAAGATCTCTTGAACTTAATAGCAGTAAGATCGGAGTGGCTACAATTAGCAGAAAAAAAAAAACTATGTACTTCTTTTTCTGTCTTTGAAAGAATAGAAAGTCATCACAAATTTTGATGTAAATAGCATATGTGTAACTGATTTTGAGCTTACAAAGTTGTTCTATTAGTTCTTATTAAAAATATTTTACAAAAATGGTAAAAAAAAAGGATGGGTAACTTTTATAAATGTTCTTATAATTACAGTGAATCTTTCATAAAAGTTTGATAAATTATTAAGCAATAGCATAATATTTTAAAATATTTTAAAATTGATACATTTTTGTATTATTTGTGTAAGGGTAATTGCGGTATGTGAACATCAGTGTAATTGCCCTATAAAATAAAAAGAAATTCCCTAAAGATGGAAGAAACAGAGTCTCATCATATGGGGCTAAAGACTAAACTCAGATCATCATCAAGAACTATACATGTTCATAATCACTCGGCTATCTCTTTTGCCCCTAATTTTAAATGAATTTTAAAATATGTTTAATTTGTTAACTTTTACAACTTGAACAACAATGTTACAACTTGAACAACAATATGTTTAATTTGTTAACTTTTACAACAATGAATTTAATCAGTAAATATAATAAACAATAAATGCATAGGTTTATCCATACACAAACCAAAACACTTTGAAATCATTAGAAACATTTTTTTTTTTTTCGAGACAGGGTTTCTCTGTGTAGCTTTGCGCCTTTCCTGGAACTCACTTTGTAGACCAGGCTAGCCTCGAACTCACAGAGATCCGCCTGCCTCTGCCTCTCAAATGCTGGGATTAAAGGCGTGTGCCACCACTGCCTGGCCATTAGAAACATTTTGAAGGGATAGACATAAAACATCTAGCAAATCACTCAACTACATAATTTCTCTGCTAAACTTCACCAAACTGTTTTTCTATTAAAATGAGCAAATCAAGAGTAATCACATTCATATGTATTATCAATATTACATTCTTAATTAACTCTAAAATACAAACATTGTCTATGATTATCGTGAATACAGTTCTTGTATAAACTTCTTTCAGTTCCAACCCAAAAGTTAGCAAATTTCCTGAATACTTTCCTTTAACATGGTGTTCGTTCATCAAGCAACCACCACATGGAGAATTACGTTGTTAAAATACGTCAGACTATGTTTGCCTGCTCAAAATTTCCAGTTATTTGACTTATGGTGGAAAGGGATCATAAATACATTAGATGAAATGACACCAAACACAAGCACGATTCAACTATGTAGAATTTGTGGCAAGGCTATTTTATCCTAGAAATTAGAATTTAATGTGACCTTAACAGTTGTGCGTTACTTAATAAAAGCAAGTACTCACTGTTGGATGACAGAAAGAAGTTGACATTTCTAGACCTAGTTCACAGAAAAAAAAATTCTGAGGTTTTAGAAAAATCTGTCTCTTGAAATTAATTTATGTGTAACTTCTTAGATAATGTTTTAGTGTCCTAGAGAATATTTAATTCTCTGGGCTGAAGGCAGAAGGCTCTGAAGATTATATGATGGCTCACTTCTTGTAGATCAAAGAGGATATGTGGAATTCTGTGATGAAGTTTCATTTCATTCTTTCTACAAAATAATGTAATCTTGGAGGAGAAGTAAGCAAGGTATTCCACCAGAGATCCAATGCATGTATTTGCCCAAAGATACTGCTGAGGTACCCGAGTGGCAGTGTTCCTTCTATTGGGGGTTTCTGGGGAAGGCTAATAAATCTTAGGAAAAAACAAAATGAGGACTCAGTTAAAAGGCTGACTCACACATAGTGAAGGAGAAAATTAGATGATTATAATTCAAATCATAGTAGTAAGAATAAGTGCCTATAATTTTGGGAGGGCTAAAATATTCCTTAGAACTGGCACTCCTTGACTAAAGTAGAAACTGCTTATTGAGTAGATAATCTACTTTACAGTGTGTGTGTATCAGACTATTCAATCCTAAATATCTTGCAATGTTTAAGTGACTCCAGCCATCTGATAAAAATCTAAACAACTAACCTAGTAAGGACTTTTAAGCATAAACTCTGAGTTTGTGTCATTGTTATTGAACAAAAATGCTAAGATTAAGGTCCAAGAATAAAAATCAGGTGCTAGTGATTAAATAAAAGCTTAGGCCAAGTCAAAATAAAGTAATTCTATCTTAATTTTGACCCAGTGGGTAGTGTCTACACTCAGTTTAGAAATCCAGTAGGCATGAAAATATAGTAGAGTAGAAGATTCTACCTAAACCTAAAGAAAGTCCCATTTCCACCCTAAGTAACACCATTTTTTTGGACAATATCAGCAATAAAAGACACCACTCAGACTGAGACATAAAAAAGTTAATTCCTATCATCTATTCATTTATTTATCCTATTCTTTCCTTTAGAGAGATCAATTTTGATAATGAACATGGCAAATTTCCAAAACCATAAGACAGATGATATAAGTTAGCACAATTCATGATCTGCTACAGTTCAGGGTCAATCCATACAGGCATAGAGTGCAACAACTATCTACAACACAGAGAAAATAAACTCACCATAGCGCAGGGAAGTGTATTTGTCTCAGTTTAGGATTTTCCAAGTGGGAAAAATGTGGGTGTAGAGTTTCTATTGTGAGGTATTCTAGAAAACCAAATAGAAGAAAAGGTAGGCCATCAATCATATCCTAACCAATTAAAAATAATCACACTGGATTATAGTATAAGACACCATGTTAAATAGGCTTCCTTTAATCCTTTCAGGTGTATACAAATAAAAATATCAATCTGTAAAATTTATAAACAGCAGGTATAGTGTTCATAATTCTGGAAACTTGAAAAAACTAAATCAAAATTCTGAAAATTCATCACTTACCAAAACAATTGTTCTTTCTATACAGTGTCTTCTACCTTGTACATATATCAGAGATAATGTGCGAGGAAAGGAAAAACCATATTTGTCATTCTACATGAAGACATCTGTCCATTTAATGCGCATTCTATTCTAATGAATCAATCACTTCCGAGAGGTCTGCCTCCTGATAGTAATACTTGATACTATCACATTTAGCCTGGGTGTTTTCTGGCAGTATTATAGTCAAATAACATGCAGACATTAAGAGCCAAAGACATCAACTATCCTTCAATATTTAGTAGGATTCATGCTTACAGAGGTGAGATTTTAAATGATTCTTTCATTATTGAATGATATACACTATGACTGATTTTTTTTCTAAAGTGAGAAATAAATTTCCATTCTTTGAACCTCCCAGTAAGAATAGACATGCTAGCATGAGAGAACTTTGGTTTTATCTGACACAATGTGTATGGGAAAAAAGTACAGACTCTTGACTAGCCATAAACAACAGCAGAAATATTAATGTCCACCTATATAATATTTAATTAGTGTCTGAATGGAACTAGTCTTGAGTTTGGTGTGTTGAGTAGATTCATCACACAATTCAGAGAAAGCAGTATGACACTATTTTAATAAGATAATGAATCATCAACAGAGATGGAAGCATGTTTGAATTGTAGAAGTTCTTTGGTGAAAAACATGTGTTCTTACTGTTTGGCTGTATCATTGTTGAACTATGTATTCATAAAGAATGACATAAAAAATCAATGTAGGAGGAAAAGTATAGATGTGGGCGATAGCTATCCAAATTGTAGTGGCATCTCTTAGAGAAGGAAATATGTTGTAATACAGCTGTAGCTATGAATTCTTTGAAAAGAGTATGGAAGAGAAAACATCCCAGAAGGTAAATCAATAACCATTTTTAGTTAGGCACTGGATAATAGAATATCTGATATATGCTTGCTCTCAATAATGAGTAAATAAGTAGATATAGAATTTATGAATGTGGAAATAAATACATCCTCTGAATTTGCAAGTCATACTTACAATCTCTCTTCCACCTGTCCACATTAGCACAAGTTGGTATTGGTATTATACTAAGGATTTAATTTAATTATTGTTGTCATTGTGTTTCATGTATTTTAATTCATTTCATTCTTGATTGAACACAAACATGTTGATAAATTCTCCACATTTTTTTTACATTTTTGTCAGTATATTTTATGTTTATATCCCATATAATGCTAGATCTTCAGAAATAGAAATGGCCCAGCTTTATATTCAAACTGAAATATAAAACTATAAGACTGATAATGATTGAGAAGTTGAATTATAGGATATGGATTATATAGAAGACAAATTGTAAAAGGAACCTAATACAGATAAAACTATTGTGCTCAGAAAATTAAAATAGTTTTTGAAGAAGGTCGAAAATTTGGATGTGCTGGAAAGACCCAATGGCATAGATGTGGAAGTCATCATGTGTACTAGAAGGTCTTCGACTTAATCCTTCTTACTCATCTCTTATAGAAGGGCAGCTTTCTTTATACTTGGATACTTATCAAGCTGTACCACATTCTTCATGGTGCACACCTGCCCTGTAAGTAGGGAATGCTATAAATATGCTATGGTTAACACCCCAAAAGCATCCTTTAACAAATGTTATTCATGACATTGGTAGATAGTCTGCAGCTGTCTTTCCACATTTGTGATAACACCAAAAACAATTTATGTTGCCTTATGGCACTGCTCTGCTGAATCAAGCTGCAGTTGGACAGCTATAGCATGAAACTGAATTGACAAAAACACATTTTTTGTCTTTTTTGCATTCCATACCTTCTTGCCTACCTTTATATAAAAATTTTCCTGTAAGAAGTTTTCCAGTCTCAAACCTTATTTCAGTATCTTTTTTTTAAAAGGCATCAGCACCAAGGCAGAGTTTTCCACAACAGACGAAAATTCACTAGGAAAAAGGAAGATAGAGCATTCAAAGGCAAGATTACTGGTTCCTTCACTAATGTAAATATTGATATGACATAGGGTCAGAGAGAAACCGAATCACAGGGAAAAGTTGGGATAATGTAGGGAGCACTATGCCATGATGCAGAAACTTGGAATATGTCTAAAGGAAGGCATTTTTCAATTGTTTCATAAAACTGCAAATCATGATTATCTGAGAATAGGAAAAAAACAAAAAGCAAACAAAACAACAATGCAATGAGTTATATCCTCTCAGTCCAGTAGCAAGGGGGTGTGTGATCTATTACAACAATTTGAAAAAGAAAATGTCAACCTCAGAATAAAACGTTTATTATTTTGTTTTTATTTATAACAAATGGGCTCTAAATTTTATTATGTACATTTATATATGCATGTATGTAGCAATGATTAATGAAAATAGTCACTTAATTTGAAGGAGAGAAAAGAAGTGTATATGGGAGGGTTTAGAGATATGAAGATGAAAGTGAAAATTATGTAATTTTGTTAATATCTCAGATATAAAATATAAAATTTTAAGATGTTAATTCAAGACAAGGAAAGAATAGACAGCTTTACTAAGCACTGAAAGAAATGTTCTAGAAAATCTCAAAAGAATGAGACAGAGAAAAGGGAAAATACATGTATCTGAGGGAGTAAGAAAGTTGTATGCTATGAGTGAATTCAGCTACATATTTGTTTATCAGCAGACATATTGAAAGAGCATACATATCTTGAGAGCACGTCATCCCAGTGTAAATTATCTATTGTTTTTGATGGACAGTAAAAATGTGGATCTCTGCATGACGCTCATCAAAGTCCAAATCTTGTAGATAAAATATGAATTCCAGTAAGATTTAAAGATTGTATAACTTATGGTCTCTATCCTTTATGATTTTTGACATCTCTTACTTCTTTTTCAGAAATTCTTTCCAAGCCATCTTTTCCACAATCTAGAATATGTCTCTGTATCTTTTAAGCTATTTAAATAAATGGTATCGTAATGCCTTGACATACTCTGCTCTATTTGCCAAATCAAGGCAAAAAATTTTATTTCCATTTTGGACGATTTCTCTGTGTATCAATTCCATTACTTTCTTTTATGTCTGCTGTACTTAATAGGCCCATAATAACAACATTTCCATGGTTATTTCTGTTGTGCTTTATCCCAGCTTGAGTTAATCAGGAGACATCTCATTTTCATTGTGTTCCCTCTCTCCTCTGTAAACTGAACTGGTGTTTTATTGACATCAACATGGTAGCTCTTGTCCACTGTACTTCATCCTCTGATAGATTATGTTGATGTCTCTATCAGTAGTGCTCCAGAAATACTGAACCAATGTTGTTAACATAATATTAATACAGATAATTGGTCCACAAAGTTATGAATGATAGCAATTCCAGAATCTACAGGATAAAGATGAAGTAGAATTGAGGCAAATTTTCATCAGGTATCAGTTCATAATTGGTAAAATATAAATTCTCAATTTAAAGGATAAATTGAGCAACTAGATCAGTCCAAGCTCACAGAATATAAAACTAGGTACAAAGTATTTAATAAATAATTTGTTTTCTTTATTTCCTAGATATTACAAATTTTATGACTAAGTACATGAACACTGAGAGTGAGAAAAGCAATTAAGGTACAAATACCATTAATCTAAAACAATTATTTAAATATCATCAATATTTTTTTCTCAACCAACACCATTTTATGATTGGTTTTACATGTACTTAAATTAATAATTTAAAATACTTTCCTAAAAGGAAACATAATGTTTACAGATAAGATTTGTGATCTATGAAGACAAAGATTATCAATTATTACAAATATTCATTAACAATCATATTCAGAAACTTGAAAAATTAGCAAGATAGATTTTACAAAGTGAGCACATGTTTAGTTATCTATTTATTTTGTCAACTTGAGTAAACAGTGCTAAGCTGACAACATCTATGTACTTTACAGCCTGATTGAATGTTCAATGTCTGACACTGAATGATTGTTTAGCTTAAAATTTGAGAAGTAAATTTCATGTTGTGTTCTGGTTACCTTTCATTCTCTTCTATTCACAATTTAATGGAAGGAGATATAAATTTCCATATGAATTATTTCAAGGAAATAAAATTTAAACTTATACAGATATTAATAGGAATTATTTTAGATTTAGAAAACTTTAAATAATCATTTTATTCATGGATTAGCCTATCAGTATTTGAAACGTTATTTCAAACCTATACTCTACAAAATTAGAAAATCTGAAAGAAAGCTATTTCTCAATAAATGGCACATTCCAAAGTTAAATCAAGGTCAGATAAACAATCTAAATAGAGCAATAACCCCCAAAGAAATAGAAGTGGTCATTAAAAGTCTCCTAACCAAAAAAAGCCCAGGGTCAAATGGTTCTAGCCCAGAATTCCACCAGCCCTTCAAAAAGAGCTAATTTCAATACACCTCAAATTATTCCACGAAATAGAACCAGAAGGAACATTGACAAATTCATTTTATGAGTCCACAATCACGCAGATACTATAACTACACAAGGACTCAACAAAAGAATTACAGTCCAATCTCCCAAATGAACACAGTTGCAAAATGCAAAAAAATACTCAATAGCGTACTGACAAGCCAAACCCCGTAGATGGAACAAAAAAAATTCATCCTGAATGAGGTAACCCAGACCCAGAAAGGCAAACGTGGTATGTACTCACTTATAAGAAGATATTTTCTGTAAAGATAATCATGCTTACATTCCTCCCACCCAGAGATGCTAGGTAACAAGGAGGGCTCAATGGGGACACTAGGCTCTCCCTGGGAAGAGAAAATAGAAGAGATCTCATGGGTAGACTAGGGGTTAGTGGGGATGAGAACATGAGGGATCAGGCAGAGATAGGGCTAGGAGGAGAGTACCGAAGGAGAAGATTTGAAAGAGTGTCATTTCAGGGTCAGGTAGAAACCTGGTGAAAATGAAAGTACCAGTATTCTATAAGGATGACTCCATCCAAGATTCCTAGCAAAGTGGATACTTAGTCTGAACTGGCCAATTCCTGTGACCAGTGGAGGTTATGTGGCACCAACTCAGCTACATAACCTTCAACCTACAGTCTGTCCTACCTGTGGGATATACTGGAGTAAGTAAGGGTGACACAGAGACTGTGGGAGTGGCCAACCAATGACTTGTCCAGCCTCAGATCCATGCCGGGAGAGTGAGCCCACTCCTGACACTGCCTGAAGCAACAAGACCCACAGGCAGGATGATTCAGAGAGACCTAGGACAGAACCAAACATGACTGGAGTAAAAAAAAAAAAAAGTCAATGTAATGATGCATAATGATATTCTATACTCATAGATTGATGCCTAGGCCAACAGTCATTACAGAGGCTTCATCCAACAACTGATGGAAACAGATGCAGAGACCCACAGCCAAACATTAGGACTAGCTCGAGTAATCCTGCTAAAAGGAGGTAGGAAAGATTGTAGGAACCAAAGGGGTCAAGGACATCACAGGAAAACCCAGAGAATCAATTAACCTGGTATCATAGGAGCTCATGGAGACTGAGCTGACAACCAGGGAGCCAGGACTGGACTGACCTAGTCACTGTTTGTATTTGTGATAGTTGTATAGCTTGGTCTCCTGGTCCTCATAACAGTGGGAACAGGGACTATCTCTGACTCTTTTGCTGGGTTTTGAAACCCTATTCTTCATACTGGGCCTTCTTGCCCAGCCTTAATAAAAAGGCAAAGTGCTTACTCTTACTGCAACTTGATATGTCATGTTTTCTTAATATCCATGGAAGGCCTGCCCTTTTCTGAATAGAAATGGAGGAGGAATGGATGGGGGAAGGTAATCAGGGAGGAGAGACTGGGAGGAGATTAGAAAGGGGAAACTATGGTCAGGGTATAAAATAAATTAAGTAATTAAATTTTAAAAACGACCAAGCTATCTTTAAAAATCCAATGGCTTCTTTTACATCCTAAGTTTATCAATTGTGCCCTCTGTAAAATTAAACAAACTAATAATAAGTTACATACTTTCTTACTTCAAAAGGGAAGGAATGTCACAGTAAGAATCAGATCAAACAAAAACTAAAAATCTAAGAATGTGAAGATCTTAATATCTAAATCTTGGCTCTAGTAGTCTATAAGGCTTGATAGTCTCAATCAGTGTCTTTGAAGCTGATTTTGGATGTGAGGTAGGAAGCTATTTTTGGCTCTGTTTTAGAATCTTTTACTAAGTTCTCTCAGGTTTTAGGTGGAAACTCGAGCCAACGTGTTGTGTACCATATGTAGCAGGAAGTTTCTCTGGTCTCACCTGGCCCCACAGTCCTGTGGACCTCTGGTCACTTTTTGATTAGATTGAAAGGGTCAGTGCTGGGGGATGTCTTTCTGTATGCTGTGAATATATTTTGTTCCCATTGGTTAATAAATAAGCTGCTTTGGCCTATGACAAGGCAGCTTAGAGGCAGGTGGGGAATCCAAGGAGAGAGACAGGAAAGAGAAAGGCGAAGGGGAGGAGATGACATACTACCATCCTAGGAACAGCATGTAATGGGACGCAGGTAAAGCCACAGAACATGTGGTGCTACATGGGTTAACAGTTACGGTTCTGTTTTTCCGTGGTGGCAGTTGCTGAGTTCTCCCTTTCCCTTCTGACTTAATCAATTTCGATATCCTCCGTCTTTTAGTCAGGTTGGATAAGGGTTGTCTCTCTTGTTGATTTTCTCATACATGCACTCTTTGTTTCATTGATTCTCAGTATGGTTGTAGCATGAGTCTTAAAAGTTCTTATTAATAAAAACAAACCTGAGCCAGGTATTAGGGTGAAATGCTGGATGGTCAGAGAGACAGAACAAACCACAGCTAACCTCACCTGGCCAACTTCTCAGCTGGTCTTGTTTCCTCACACTGGAAGCCTCTGTGTCCTCATATCCGAATGGCTCTCAGCTGAACCAGCCAAATGCTTAACCAGCCAAATGCCTTGAGTTTCTGATCCTCACGCCTTATATACCGTTCTGCTTTCTACTACCACTCCCTGGGATTAAAGGCTGGCTTTCTGGGATTAAAGGCGTGTGTCACCATGCTTGGCTGTTTCCAATGTGGCCTTGAACTCACAGAGATCCAGAGGGATTTCTATCTCTGGAATGCTAGGATTAAAGGCATGAGTGCCACCATTTTCTAGCCTTTGTATCTAGTGGCTGTCTGTTCTCTGACCCCAGATAAATTTATTAGGGTACACAATATTTTGGGGAATACAATACCACCACATATGGTTCTCTTTGTTTCTGTTTTATTGATTTCAGTCCTCAGCTTGATTGTTTCTTGCTATCTATTCCTCTTGTGTGTGCTTACATCCTTTTGTTTTGTTTTGTTTCAGGTGTGCTGTCAAGTTGATAGTATGAGATCTCTCAATTTTTTTTTTTAATGTAGGCACTTAGTGCTATGAATTTTCCTCTTAGCACTGCTATCATTGTGTCCCATAAGTTTAGGTATGCTATGTGTTCATTGTCACTGAATTCTAGAAAATTATTAGTTTTGTTCTTTATTTCTGTTTGGGCCCATTTTTCATTCAGTATAGCTGTTCGGTTTCCATGAGGTTGTAAGTTTTCTGTTGTTTCTGTTGTTGATATCCAGCTTAATCATTAGTACTCCGGTAGGATGCAGAGGGTTGTTTCAATTTTCTTTTAATTTTTGACACTTGCTGTGTTTCTGAGAATGTGGTAAATTTTGGAGAAAGCTCCATGAGGTGCTGAAAAAAAAAAAGCATATTCTTTTGTGTTTGGGTAAAATGTAATACATGTTCTGTTTTCCATTCTGAGGTCAGCACATCCTTAAAGTATACAGGCTGATTTAATTCTGTAATTTTTTTCTATTATCCATTGTCTCTCTGCAGGTGTTCTTCCTTTCTCATTAGCATTGAGAAAATTCAAAGTTAATAGAGCATTATGCAGTCTATTTCTGGGGGGTTTGTTACCCCTTTCTGTTTATTTAGCATATCCTTTAGAGTTGGATTTGATCTTTCTATGACTGCTTGGCCTGTATGATTGTGTGGTATACCTGTAATATGCTTTATATTGTAATAATCAAAAAACTGTTTCATTTTACCAGAGACATATGTTGGAGCATTGTCAGTTTTAATTTGTGCAGGTATATCCATGATGGCCATACTTTCTAGCAAATGTGAGATTACAGAATCAACCATTTCAGAACTCAAAGCAGCCGCCCATTAAAAACTTGAATAGGTATCAATGCTGTGGTGTACATATTTTAATTTTCCAAATTCTACAAAATGAAACACATCCATGTGCCAGATTTCATTCCTCTGAGTACCCTTTGGTTACTTCCTGCAGGTAGTGGAGTTTGGAACTCCCAAATTCATGACCTTTTTTCTTTGATCATGACTTCACACACACACACACACACACACACACACACACACACACACACACA
>CABHPP010161682.1:0-24468 GCA_902168425.1 Peromyscus attwateri | reverse complement strand
TCAACACTGGACTTCATAGCATCCAGAACTGTGAAAACCAAGTTTCCGCTGTTCAACACTGGACTTCGTAGCATCCAGAACTGCGAAAACTAAGTTTCCGCTGTCTAGATTCCCAGCCGGTGACTTCTGTTGTAGCAGCAGAACTCTCTAAGCCTCACCACAGTGCTGAGAGCCAGGTGCTCCTCAGTTCTGAGATGAGGAACCGGCACAGCGTGTTTGTGCACTGCCAGACTAACACAGGCATTCACACGAAGGGTGTTCATCTACAGCCGAGGATGTCTGTCCCCATCACCTTGACACTTGAGGTTTCTCTTTGTGACAGACAGTCCTCTGTGCTAACTTCCGGAGGTCTGACTGCCGCTCAGTAGAGCATGATTTCCGTCCTAAGGATGCCCAGAACCTCTCCAGCCTCCTGGTTCTGGAACAGTCTAGCAATTTCCATCACTGGCTACAACAAATGGAATAAACACCTGTGCTCATGTGTTTCTACAAAATGGAGCTTACACGGGCATGGCAGCCCCCCAGAGAGGCACAGTCAGGCCAAGGGAAGGCCTTCCAGCCCAGACTGTCAGTTTATCTCCAGACCATCTTCCTGGCCATGCCTAAGAGCCCCAGCTTCCTCAGGCTGGGATTGGACAGGGCCACCCTTGCACAGTGGCTTTTGTGTGCACGTCTCAATTTGAACCAGAACAGATGCCTTTTGTATTCCAGGATGCACACTCGTTCCTCTCCCTTATCAACTTGCAGAACACACCACACAGTCGAGTGATGGGACCGCCTGTTCAGACAAGTGTAAGTGTTTTCTCTCTGCCCATTGTTCATCCTCTGCTTCTAATCATAATGCATTCCATTTTACCACAGAGGGCTCAGAATTTTGTAGAGCCTAATCTTTTTGTCTTTTACTTTATGGCTCTTGGTTTTGCGTCTTGTGCGGCAGGGTCACCCACATGTGACTTTACAAAGTGGTCCCATGACTTGTGAAATCTCATGGATTTCACTGGGTACACCAGACCCTGGAACACACGAAGTTCATGCTTGTGGGTCTGAGTGGGGCAGCAGGTACAGTTATGTGACTGACTGGGCTGCAGTTTCCTGATGTTTGGATAACATGATTCCAGCCAAGTCCAAGGCTGCTCCTGATGAGGAGAGCAGTGGATGAAGCCACATTCAGCCCCTGATTAATTTCGAATTCAAAAGTCGACTCCCCCACCTTGTTCCCGTGGCAGTGGCTGGTCTCAGTTACCCGGGTCTGTACGTGGTGTGCCTCCTTCAGCCCATCCAAATGTTTCTGGTGACCGTTGTTCCTCCAGGCCCCCATGCTACAGCCTGTTTCATAGCACCATCCCAAATCGGGTTTCTAGGAAACACCCAACTGATGTTTGTGGGCAGAGGAATTTGGGGTTGGACCAATGCTGGCAGATCAGCTGGCAGGGATACCTCCCTGGTAACAGAGTGACACTCTCAAATGCGATGAGACACAGCCATTACCTAATCAGGGATAAAAGACAGTTGCCATTTTAATGTCTGATAGCCCAGTTTCTGACTTTCATAGGGACCTCAGCTGGCAATGGCCAAATGCCCCCGGTGGCTGGTATGGATGAGTTCCTCAGAGACTGATTTCTTTGGATTGCTGCAGGTCAAGCAGCCTTTGTCTCCATTTGTCAGCTTCCACAGCCCTCAGATGGATCCCTCCCATTCACATGTCCCACAGCTTTGCTCAGGTTCTTTCATTTTTCATTTAAAAGTCTTTCCTGGTTCATGCAGCTCACAGGCAAAGTATTCCCTGATTATCAAGTGTCCTGCACGGGTTGTTATGAAGACCTCCGGTGGCGTGCTCAGTCACAGATTTCCTCTTCTTTGGCATTAAAGGTCAGACTTGAAGGTGTCTTTCATTGCTTCTATTTGCTGTCCCTCCTCTTTCCCCGCTGTCCTGCCGAATCAGAGGTGAGTGTGGAGGACGCCATCCACATGTCTCCCTCCCTTATGGAGGCAAGTTCTTTCTGGGCAGGTAGCTGAGCCTCAGTTGCGTGTCTTACTGTCCATCAAGACCATACAACTGCCATCATAGCCTGCTCACTTACCATCCTGTCCCGTACATGCCACTCTTAGATCTTGCAGTACATTTTCTAGTTAATTAGGCATTGAGGGAATGTCCCAACACTCACATGGCCATCGAGGAAGCATGCCACTCTATGAAGCACAGAAGAGGGTCCCCCAGAGTTTCTCTTCCTGGACATTCTACCTGCAGATGGAGCAGCCTCAGTGGCATGTCTTATCACCCACAGCAGGGACAGTGCTACTGCTGTGACAGCAGGAAAGCATGCCATTCCATGCCACATAGGGAAGGATGGTCACATCCCTTTCCATGGGTGCTTAATCCTTGACAGCTTAGCTTCAGTTACATGTCGCATCACTCAAGGCAGGGACAGTGTGACTACTCCTTCCAATTCATTTATTTGGTTCTGTCAATCTCCATTGGGTGCCAAGTGTTTTGTGACTTTTCCTGGGGAGTCTATTTCTATTCATGCCAGAGAGCAATAGACCAAAGAAGTGGTCTGCCCAAGTGTTGTTGGGGGTTTTTTACTCTTTTTTACTTTTTTGGGGGGGCTGCCACCCAGCTCCCAAATAAATCACATATGGAGGCTTATTCTTACTTGTGAATGCCCAACCTTAGCTTGGCTTAGTTTCTAGCCAACTTTCCTTAACTTAAATTATTCTGACTACCTTTTACCTCTGGACTTTTCTGGTTCTTTTACTTCTGTGTATCTTACTCTTACTCCGTGGCTTGCTGTGAAGCTGGGTGGCTGGCCCCTGGAGTCGTCTTCCTTTTCTGGCTGCTAGATCTCAGATCCCTCCTCCCAGTTTTCTCCTTCTATATCTTCTCTCTGCCTGCCAACCCTGCCTATCCTTTCTCCCGCTTTGCTATTGGCCAGTTCTTTATTAGACTATCAGGTGTTTTAGACAGGCACATTAACGCAGCTTTACAAATGCAACTATATGAAAGTAGCACACCTTAAAATAATATTCTACTACACCCAAGTCCAGCTTGATGAAGCCATGAGTTTAATTGGGGTTACTTAGAGGAAGAATTGTTAATCACTTGCATATCCTTGGGGAGGGTAGAGAACTCTGAGTCTCCCAAGCCCATGAGCCTTCACTTTCCATGAGAGAATGTTAGCAAAATCAATCTTGGAAGAGTCATGTGCAGGTGATCACGATTGGTCTGATCTACAATGGCAATGGCCTTGAGAAGACAGAGCTCCCAAATGCCTCTCAATGATTGAATCTACCAGTTTAGAACCAAGCCTTCAGTACATGAGCCTTTTGGGGATACTTCAATTCAAACTGTATGGGGCCTCTGTAGATGTGGCTGAGGTAAGGGCACTGAAAGGCCAAGGGTGGGGTATAGTAGGAGAGCATTGCCTGGCTCTATAAGAAAACCTAGGGTGGGAAACATCCTGGTGGACCCAATGTCAGCACAGGCCACCTTTTCACCTGTAGAGGACCTCCGAGGTGAGCCCAAGAGGGACCTGAGCAGGCATTGCTGGCTTTGAAGATGGAACTAGAGGGTCAGGAACCAACTATCTAGACACTGGAAAAGGTGAGGAAAATCCTCCCTTAAAACCCCCAGAACGGAAGCATAACCCGAGTTTCAATTCCATGCCTCCAGAGTATAAGGGAATAAGTCTGTGTTGTCCAAGATACTCAGTGTGTCGTAATTTGTGGTTGATAAAATAATGCATATTACTATCTCTGAGGAGCTTGGGAAACAGAGTCTACCCCATGGGAGGTGGAAATACCAGAATGGCCCAAGCAGACTAGGGAGGAGGGGCCGAGGGCTCAGACATGGGATGTGCAATGGCTTTTGGAACATCCAACTGAAGCCTGTGTCCCACCAGGGTGGCTGCAGAGGCTCTACTTACCAGAGCTGTATGGCTGCACCACAGAAAGACACCTGTGGTTGATAAGAAAACCCCACACCTGTGGTTGATAAAAAAACGCATATTACTATCTCTGGGGTTGATAAGACCCCAATAAACTTATCTGGGGGTCAGAGAACAGAACAGCCACTAAATAGACACAGGGGCGAGGTGAGGTTAGCTGTGGCTTGTTCTGCTTCTCTGATCTTTCAGTATTCAGCCCAATACCTGGCTCCAGGTTTGTTTTAAGATTCGTGTTACAGACACCTGCACCACTGAGAAGCTCAATGGCACCCCCTGTAGGTGCATGGTGGCAGCACTCAATTCTCAGGTACAAAGGGGGCTCAGGTATCCCCAGGAGCTAGAGCATGAGAGGAGAGTCAGGATGAGAGAGAGCACAGGGAATAATGGAGATGGTCTGCCCAGCAGCATCTCTAACATGGCCAATGTCCCTCCATCGTCCTTATACAGGAGGAGCAGGATGATTCTGAATGCAGACATTGTGACTTCTCATTTCTGGACCTTAGCTAGCTTCAACCCAGAACCATGGGCTGGAGACAGGGAAGGACCAAAGAGAAAGGAGTGTGTGCCTGTTTTAGCTACCTCACAATGGATCCCTCCGGCCAGGTCTGTACTATGCACCACCACCGTGTTGCTGCTTGTGACCTCTCAGTCTGTTTCCCAGGAAACACGACTCACTCGCTCATTTAGAGAAAGGCTATTGAATTTTTATGTTTGTCTTGTGTCCAAGCATCTTACAAAGTCTTCTTGGAAATTCTAATTATTGTAGTAGAGTAGCTTGAGAGTTCTTGGTGTAAAGTCACATGATCTTCCAATAAAGATAATTTCACTCGTTTCCATGGATACACTATGAATCTTATTTTCTTGTCTCCGTTCACCAGATAGAACCATCAAACAAATGGTCAACAATAGCTGTGACAATGAGCATTCCTGTCTTGTTTTTTATCTGAACAGGTACAAACTTGATGTCTTAAAGACAGACGATCATATCCTGGTAGTTTCCTTCTGTTTTCACACAGGATTGAAGAATTGGAAAGGGATACTCAGTGGTACACAATAGCTTTCAGATATGCCTTGACACAGAATACAGGCCTTTCTCTTTACTTGTTGACAAACCTCCTACAGCTTAGCTCTTCTTGTATTTGTAGGATAAATTTTACTTATCCATATTTTCTTATTAACACATTGAGTTGAATTCAATTTACTTTTTTTTCAAATCGGCATCAAGATTTGTAAATGCAATTTACTATTACTTTATTTCCCACAGGGTTCTGATGAGGTTTTTCCAATAATATAATATTGGCTTTGCAAATGAATTGTGAGGGCTGGGTGTGGTGGTGCCACAACTTTAATAATAGCACTCAGAAAGCAAAGGCAGATGGATCTCTATAAGTTCAAGAACAGCCTTGTCTACATAGTGAGTTTCAGGCCATATAGGGAAACATAAAGAGACCCTGTGTCAAAAAAAAAGAAAGAAAGAAAGAAAGAAAGAAAGAAAGAAAGAAAGAAAGAAAGGAGAATTGTAAAGTTTTCCATAGTTTCTATAGATTGAAACTATTTCAGTAATACGATGATTAATTTTATAGGTTAACTTAGTTGGACAAGATGCCCCGATATGTGGTTAGACATTATTCTGGAAGTTTTTGTGGGAATAGTTTTGGATAACACTAACATTTAAATCAATTGTGTAAAGTCATTTTTCCTCCATGCTGTGAGTGGTCCTCATTATCAGTTAAAGGCCTGTATAGAACAAACCTGGTCTATTTAGGGCAAGAGGGAATTCTGAATCAGAATAACCTTGAACTTGAACCAAAGCATCAGTTCTCATCTTGGTCCGCAGTTTGACAGCCAACCCTGCAAATTGTGAGCTTGCCAGTTTTCACAGCCATGCGAAATAATTCCTAAAATAGCACTCTTGCTCTGTCTTTGTCTCTGACGAAATAGGATACATATACATTGGCGCCATATTGCACACATTTGTGCATATATGCACCCTGTTGATCCTGTTGGCTCCGTCTCTCTGGAGAATCTGGACTGATACAAATATTAAGGGAATCTCTGATTTTTTAAAAATTAAAATTTTATTATTTTATTTTATGTGCCTATGTATTTTGTCCACACCTATGTCTGTGCAACACTTGTATGTTTGTCTGGTGCTTGCAGAGGCTAGAAGACAATACCTGATCTTCTGGAGCTGGAGACAGAGGTGACTGGGCTCCACCATTGACTACGCTCCACCAAATCCCAGTGGGAGCTGGGAACTGAACCTGGGTCCTCTGGAAGAGCAACCGGTGCTCTTAATTACTGTACATGTCGCCAGCCCTGATTTTTTTTTAAAAAGTTTATATGGAACTCATATCTGAGTGTCAGAGCTGCCCCTTTGGATGCTGGCATTTAATCACCCCTCTCATTTAATCGGTTTCCTTCTCAGTTGCCAGGGTCTTTTTTATTTTGACCAAAGCCTTCAAGTATTTATGAATGGATGGGATTTCCACGTGTGTTCTGGTTGTGGCAGGCTGAACTTCCCAAATGTTCCCTCTGGTTTCAATTGGAGGATGTCACGGTGGAAGAAACCCTGGGTGAATTCTCTGAGAAAAGGGTAGCTGCTGCAGACCTTGTGCCTGGTCTCGCTTATATGTACTCAGGAGATTGCAAAATGAAATTTCTATGTGCAGAAGTGGATAACAAATGGTAGTGAGTGTAAGGAGATAGTTGACCTCCCAGTGATAAGCAGAAGACAAGTTACAAATCGATGAGCCGTCTTTCCCATGTAAAACTAATCAAGTGGAAAGCCTTGCTTGGGAGAAGGGTCTGCAATGTGGGTATGTGGACTACACTATTGCCAGAGATGAGTTTGCTGATTCCTGCCAACACCACTTCAAATGTTCATACCTCACGACCCAGCTATTCTTCTTCTAAGAGTTCCTTAGAGACTCGTGTGTTGCCTGCATGCCACACAAAAACTGACACCAGGATATCACACAGCAGAGCTGGAAACAGCAAACCCTGGAGACACTCAATGTCCCCCGCCCCCAGAGAGGCATAGTCACACACATTATGGAATGTTACACAGTTACTTGTGCAGACGGGGAATAATGCATACTGCACATTGTTGGATGAATGAATCACCTGTGGACACGGGCATAGAGTGAAGCTTTTTTTTTTTTTTGTAAATTGTGTGTGCTGGTGTGCAAAACGTCTGGATAAGTAGACTTCACATTGTCAGGAGTGGTGACGGTGTGGCAGGGTGGAGGGAAGAGGGGGGAACTTGGTATCTTTATATTACACATATTTCTTATTGAAGTGAAAACCAAGTGCATATTACTTCAGCAATAAAACAAAAAGAGTTTTTTTTAGTGCCTGCAGCCAAGAAGAAAAAAATGCTGATGTAATCTATATCCAGAAGGAGAGCTCTAGGTCTTGTTCATTGTGGGAATTGGACTAACGGTTACTTGGTCTTAAGGGAAACTAGAAAAGTCATTAATTCTATTAATTAATGCACCGGCAGTTCCATCTCAGCAAAGAGGTCTTAATGAGGTGCCCAGGGCAACCATTATTTATCTTACAAACACAGACTGGAGGGTCCCACTGTGGGGTTGAGGGCATGACTCTCAGAGCACAGACAGCTCACAGGCCCACTCCAGCCAGGAATCCTGGACCATCCCTGCTTTCTGTCTCCGTTCCTATTGACCTGACTCTCACTCTTCACCTCCCTCCTCCATACTCTTCATAAAGGCCTTGGCAAAGAAGTCACCGCAGTCTGGACTGCATATTCGTCTCCATCCCTCTCCTCCTTAGCTGCTAACTGCTGGTACTCTTACTGACGGAGTCGGGTCTCCACAAGCTGACTCAGAGATGGTCGTATCCTTGCCACGTTCCCATGGCACATCTCCATCTAGGCAGTCTGGCCTTGTCCAGCCTGGCGCGCAGCCAGCCTACCCGACTTGCAGCGGGAGCTGTCCGCGGTGCTGACCGCAGGCGCGCCCCACGCTCGGCCGGTGCGCACGCGTCTGCGCGCAACGCTAGAGACCCGGGGGCGCCGTCACTGCGCAGCCTCCCACGCGGTTCGGGCCAGGCCTGTGCGGCGCCGGCGACTCGCGGCCCGGCTCCCGGCTCGGTCTGGTTCCCCGCGGCCTCCCTGGCCGCTCCTCACATCCTGGCACCGCCATGGCGCTCAACAATTTTCTCTTCGCGCAGTGCGTCTGCTACTTTCTGGCCTTTCTGTTCAGCTTCGTGGTGGTTGTGCCGCTGTCCGAGAACGGCCACGATTTTCGCGGCCGCTGTCTGCTCTTTACCGAGGGTATGTGGCTGAGCGCCAACATGACGATGCAGGGGCGGGAGCGCTTCACGGTGCAGGAGTGGGGTCCGCCGGCAGCCTGCCGCTTCAGCCTGCTCGCCAGCCTCCTGTCGCTGCTGCTGGCCGCTGCGCACGCATGGCGCACGCTCTTCTTCCTCTGCAAGGGACACGAGGGGTAAGTGGAGGCCTCTCAGCAGACCAGCACAGACAGACACAGCACTCATGCGCCTCGTGGCACCCTACCAGGCCCTCCTCTCCCGGGGGACATGAGTCCCTCCACCTCTCCTGCTGCAGAGGCCTGCAAGTGTCAACACTGAGCCTCACCACTACCAAGCAGACTGCCCTTTGTCTACACACAGGCCCAGGGGCCATGAGGCTGTCTCTCCAACCCACATGACCTCCTTCTGTTCCTAGAGCGAGCATCACTCCAGCTTCCTGGCCCTGACCCCTTGGGGTACAGATGTTGCACTGTCATGGCCACAGACCCGGGCTTTGTGACTCAGCTAGGCCACACTCGCTGGGAACGTGGGACCACTTGCAACAGTCTTGGGCCTACACCCCTCTCCTGTGGATGAGGGAAGAGACCACACTTTGGAAAGAGGGGGTAGTCTTCTATTTCTGCCACCCTATCTTGGGAAAAGATAACAGAGGATGTCTGGGGAGTTCCTTAAGCTCACACCTGGTACTCTGGCCTTGGCTGAAGGCATGAACAGTGTGTGTGTGTGTGTGTGTGTGTGTGTGTGTGTGTGTGTGTGTGTGTGTAGGGGATGTGGGTGAGGATGGTCCTACTTTGTGGTCCCAGTACCTCCAGATTTTCTCCATCCTTTCCTGCTTTGTCATTCTGCTGGAGTCAGTGGAATGTGGTTCACCTGGTGTCCTCAGCCAGCAGCAACCAAGAGCCCACTCTCTGTCCCTGCCTGAGGCTTCTTGGGTCCTGGAGTAACAGTGCTCCTGCATGCAGAGGGAGTCCCCAGATCCAGCCCTTCCCAACCTATGTTCCACCTCACACATGTCTTTAGTAGCTCCCCTGCACCTTGCAGGGAGGTTGGTGATGAGCACAGGTGTCTGAGCATGGATATGAGGGTGCAGGAGGTTGGGTGAAGGGGACTCTGGCTAGTACCACGGATGAGGAACTGGAAACAGTTACATTCTCACCATACCAGAGGCTGGGAGTCTAGAATCAAAGTGTCGTGAGAGTTGGTCTGCAGATGTCCTTCCTACACTTCTACTCCTGGTGGCCCCAGCTCCGTGTGTTCCTCAGCATGGGGCTGGATCATTCCAGTCTCTGCCTCTGTCCTTGAATAGCCTCTTGCCTGTTTCTCCCGAGGCAGCTATGTCTATGGGTACCAAGGTTAGGACTTGGGTGTGGCTTTGAGGTGATAGTTCAACTCACTATGCTAAGGTTTTCCTTGGGAGTCTACTGGAAGCCAGGGTCCTAGGATGATGTGGACCAAACTCCTGTCTGTGAGGCTGGGCTTCTGTCTAGAGTGAGCCCATGTCGGCTGGAGCACAGAGCCCTGTCCCTCTTCAGGACCCCTCCTTGGCCCTCAGTCTTTCACGGTCCAGATGAACTTGAGAGCTCTTGTCACCAAACTGGGAGTCACCCCACTGTGTGCAGATTGGAGCAGGTGGTGGCACCCTGAGACAGGAGACATGGCAGTGGTTGATGGGAAGATGGGGCCATGATTTGATGGCTCAGACGCATCCTCTGGCCTTCTGGGTTTCCTTGCAAGAGAGGCAGTCTCATGGTGCGTATCTTCTAGCCAGGTGGACCCGAGGGCAGTTCTCTAGAGAGGATGCAGATGTGTGGTCTGTGTGTGGGACGGTCAGAGGCTGAGATGAGGAAGTGAAGACCCTCAGGCTTGCAGGTTAGAATCTTGGTTACACAGGGTAGACTGTTTTGTACCAATTAGGCTGCAGACCCGGGACCACCAGCTTCTTCCTTTGTCACTGTAGGTGACATCTGCCCAGTGAGTGGCCTTCGCAAGCCCATCTTAGAGATGCAAAAGTGAGGCCTGGAGTTTCCAGCTCTCCAGGGCTCCTTCATTGTGCTTGCCTTCCTGAGGAATGCCTCAGGCTGACTGACGTACCAGCAGGTGCTGTGGCCTTCAGTCACACCCTCAGCTGAGGCCTGTGGCAGGATTTAGGAGACTGTAGGTGACGTGGCACACCATAACACTTTGGAGAGAACTAGCATGGTCTTGACCCACACCAGAGGCCAGGTCTGGGCAGTTCACACTCCCTCTTGTGGAACCACTGGGGTCCCTGGTCCTCTGCTTCAGTTCTTGGTGCTCACCTGTTTTTAACCATGCATGACCTCTGTTCAGGCGTCTATAGACTAGTGTGACTATGTCTAGCCTTGTCTTCTACCGGGACGTCTGACATATACAGTCCTGCTTGGCTACCAGGCATTATTGCAAAGGCCATGTGGCTGTCCGGCGCTGTCCTTCCCTGTCCCCTGTACAATCCAGGTGGCAGTCAGCCCCCTGTGCTGTCAGTGCTCACCAGAGTCCAGTTTGTGGGACTAGGGGCACAGCTCTGGCGAGCCACCCCAGGCTGTGTATACCCACCACACCCAGGGCGACGAGGCAACTCAGGCACACCGTCTTAGTCTGTCCTCAGGCCAGCACAGAGCCTGGGCTGTCGGAGTTACCGTACAATGGAGAGGAGCAGAAAAATGTCTGGACCATGAAGTTGCCATTTTGTGGCCGCATTGCTGGCCCTATTATGATTATAGACTCACGGCCTGGCCAAGAGTTGAGTCAGCTCTTCAGTTCCCCTGAGGAGGTTGGGTCTGCAGAGGCTGGCAATGGGTAAGGTGCCCCATGGAGAGAGTGGTGATTCCAGCACAACTACTAGTCAGACTGTGTAATGGCAGGTCATTGGAAGGGACTCAGGAGACTCAAGGAGGTAGGACAGGCATTAAGCTCATGTGGTAGACAATGGCTTGTAGGGCCACTGGATATACAGCCTGTGGAGGATAGATACAAGGCTTGCCAGTCCCTGGATTTAGAGGGCTTGTTTGGTTATGTTCCAGACACTCTCTGATTTTGAAATCAGGTGCCAGCCCCAGAGGCCACTGAGGTACCTCCCAGTCAGTTCTGAGGTGGAGTTTTTGCCCTATAGCCTCTTCAGGGACTCTCTTGGTCGGTGCTGAGCATATGGGCCAGATGCTATGGCAGAGGAACCAGCCTTTCCTTATATAGGGTATGTCTGCCATGCTAAGCAGGCTCCGGCTGCTCACGCATAGAGGTAGAGAGAGGCGGGGTCCAGGGCAGCATTGCAGAGGGTAGTGTACCATTTCAGTGAATGATCCCTAGCACCTATGGTTTCAGAGATGGTCCCTCAGGGAGATGGGAGGGCCCAGGTGAGCTGTGTGCCTAAGGCTTTGCTCAAGAGCAGCCCTTTGAGCTGGGGTTGGTAGCAGTCTGTGAGTGACGGACTGGGGAGCACTGGCTTAACATAACCCGTCTGCCTGCTCACACCTGTCGCTCAGCCTTCAAATTGCTCCCAGGGCTTCCCAGGATAGCTGTCGCCATGGAGACAGCACATCCAAGGCTGGGCACACTGAGATGCAGTGAGAGGAAGATGGGTTAACCCTGTGTGCGCTGTGCCCTTCCATCCACTGTCCTGTGTGGGCCTGTCCTTGGTGTGTGTGTTCAGGGACAGGGAAGAATGGCATTCTAAATCCAGGAAACAGGACCCGGGTATGGCTTTGGGCACATCAAGTTCTTCAAATACCAGAAGGTTCAGCATGTTACATCAAAAAACAAAAACCAAACCAAACCTAGAAGAGCTAGAGACTTCTGGCTGATGGTGACCCAGCTTGGTGGGCTGGCAGATGGGCTCAGAGCTCCTGTGTCTCAGATCTGCTGTGCTAGTCTCACATCAAGGACATGGGCTAGCCAGATGCTGCAAGGTGTGCATGCCCTGTACTATCTAGAAATCTCGGAACTCTGCCTTACCCACTCTGAGATGGACAGGACGTGATGCTGGGTTGTGGTTGATCTCACCTTATTGCCCACACCATGGCCAGCTCAGCCGTCAGAAAGGCCAGTGGGGGGCAACAGTTGGGAAGTAGGAATGTCAGGCACTGAGGACACTAATGATGAACAGGGACCTTGGGAAGACTGCAGGAGACTGTCCAGCAGGGGGAGGGACAGATGTGCCCTAAGAGGGGTGCTGTCCAAAATCCTCAGTTCTCAGCTGTCCCATGAGATGGATTTCTGTGCATGGACAGGCTTATGTCCTCGCTTCTGCCCATGGGAGTTTGGCTCTGGCTGCCTTTGATCACCTCATTTTTCTTGGTGGGGGCAGCACAGCCACAGTGGGCCCTGGGTGAGCTCCTGCTTTCTTCTACTCACAGGCTACTGAAAAGGAGAGTTCCATGGCTGAGGTGTTCTTTTCTCTTTGTGGGTGGGCATGGAAGTACCCCAGCTTCAGTCTCTAGGTATCTAGTTCCCCACTCTGTACACCCTAAGTTCCTGGCAATAATATCAACTTTGTGCCTGGGTACAGCTGCAGATGAGCTCATTGAGGGTCTGGGAGGGCAATGGGTCCTTCTCAGCCCAGTCTAGTCCAGGTCTGTCTTGGGACAGGATGGGGTGGCCAGTGAGCACTTCAGAGTGTACGGGCTGCTTGCTCACAATCCTTCATTTGCATAAGCTCCCCCAGTTTCCACAGTGATCCACAGGAGGGGGATCGTAGTACCCAACTCGGGGAGAAAGTGAGACTCAGAGGAACAGGTTTATTTCATTTTATAGCTTTTAGTTTACCCATCATGAAGGGAAATAGGAACGTGGAGGCAGAAACTTAAAAAAGGGTCATGGAAGAATACTGCTTATTGGCCTGGTACCCATGGCTTGCTCCATCTGATTTTTATACAACCCAGGACCACCTGTCCAGAGGTGGCATCATCCAGAGTAGGCTGAGATTCCCATATCAATCATTAATCAAGAAATGCCGCACAGATTTGCCCACAGGCCAATTTGGTGGAGCCATTTTCTCAATTGAGGTGCCCTCTTCCCAGATGACCCTAGCTTGGGTCAAGTTAACAAAAAAAAAAAAAAAACAAAATAAAAACAACAATAACAACCCCTCCCCCCCAACAAAAATAGGCATCACAGGACCACAGTGACCTTGTCACCACTCCTGGTCAGGGGGACCTAGGGATCCTGGAGAAAGGGTCAGGCTTTTTTTTGCAGGGACACGCTAGCCTGAAGCTTCCCCTGGGAACCCTCCCCCTTCCGTTTTCCTGTTCTCACCTGGAGCAAAGTGTATCGAGTCTTTGCTCTGATCCGTGCTGGGAGAGGAAGGCACCAAGTCCCTGCTCTGGTCCACACGAGAGCAGTGGACGTCAGGTCCTGCTGTGGTTCCTGGGTCAGACTTTGGGCAAGGATAGGGGGCAGCTAAAAGGAACACCAGTGTAGGTGTGAGGTGGGCAGGGCCAAGAACTGCCACGTGTGCCAGGAGGACCCATGGACAGGCACAGCGAATGAGCGCAGGGTTAGGAGGCAGGGCACGTAGCTGCTCACAGGCAATGGGGGCCACACAGGTCTTTGTCCACTGATACCTGATCTTCAGGGCCCTGGGTTGCGTAGCGACAGCAGGGATTCACTCCTTGCCTGCCCTTGATGCTGTGACTGCCCTGTCACAGCTCATGTCTGGGGTTGGTTGCTGTCAGCCCAATAGTCACAGACTGGGTGTCCGTCACAGGAAGCCCCGTGTGGTCCCGGGAGACATCCGGTGGTCCCACCTGCTGACAGCCGGGTGTCACCGGTGGTGAGCTGGTGACGTGACCTGAGTTACTCTTAGCTTATTTATCTTGAGTAGTTGGGGTTACACTGTTCCTATGCCTTGGCCCTCCGCATCCAGCACGGGGTTGGCATATGGTCAAGAAGGCTTGTGGAATGATGCATCAGTGAACAAGCCCGTCAGCAGCTCACATGGCTGTCAGGTCAGAGCAGCCACTCCGTAACATCTCATCTGCTAGTTTCCCATTGTGAGGCCATTTTGTCACTTAGTTTAGAATCTAAGCACAGCTGGCCTGGACCCAGTATCACGCCTACCGTAGGCTGGAGGTATTGCAGTCAAGGGCAGGGTCCTTTATTGGCTGCTCTGCTCCGTGCTATGGACCTTCCATAGTTGGGGTGACTCTAGAGAGAATGGTGGGGTGATACCTCCCACACGCCCTCTTTCTCTGGGTTAACACGTGACTTGGAGTCAGGCTATTGCTGGCCCCCAGGCAGCAGAGGGGAAGGGAGGAGGGGTCTTCTTGTAGCATGAATTTTTAGAAGGTTTTATTAATAAAAACAAACCCAGAGCCAGGTATTGGGGTGAGTGCTGAAAGATCAGAGAAACAGAACCAGCCACAGCCACCTCACCTCGCCAGTTCCTCAGCTGATCTCATTTCCTCAGACTGGAAGCCTCTGTGTCCACATCCAATGGATCTCAGCTGAACTGCTGCTCAAAAGTCTAAAAGCTTAACAGACTCTAGTTCCTGGTCCTCACGCCTTATATACCTTTCTGCTTCCTGCCATCAGTTCCTGGGATTAAAGGTGTGAGTCCCCATGCCTGGCTGTTTCCAGTGTGGCTTTGAACTCACAGAGATCCAGACGGATCTCTGCCTTAAGAATGCTAGGATTAAAGGTGTGTGTGCCACCATTTTCTGGCCTCTATATCTAGTGGCTGTTCTGTTCTCTGATCCCAGATAAGTTTATTAGGGTGCACAATGTATTGGGGAACACAATATCACCACATCTTCTCATCTTCTTGTACCCTTCTCTGCTTAGGCTTAGGGGCCTGGTGCTCATGCCTTGGGGTTTGGGGTTTCAACCTATGTCTTTGAGGGGACACAAATCCATAGCTGTGAGTGACTATGTGAGTGGGTAGCCTTAGAAGGGGGTCTTGTGTTTTCAGTGTGTGTGATGGCTCCTAGGCTTTGGGACTCATGATCTTGGGTTGTTGGCGTGGCCCTGATTTCCCAGGACAGCAGTGGTGTCTATGAGAGAACAAGACGAGCCGCTTAGCATCAGAACATTTGCTGGGAAGTCGGTGGAGGAGAGGGAAGCAGGCCCTTGGAGCCCCATTCCCTCCCATCAGGACCCCAGGTGCTCGCTAGGAGACCTGGGAATGTGTCCCCATCCTGTGTCAAGGGGAGCTTCTGGGGGTGGGACCCTGAGTGGCTCACTTAGCATCCCTCTCTTGGCCTCACTGCAGCTCCTTCTTCTACGCCTTCCTGAACCTCCTGGTCAGTGCCTTTGTGGTCTTCCTGGTCTTCATTGCCAGCACCATCGTGAGTGTGGGCTTCACCATGTGGTGTGACACCATCACAGAGAAGGGCACCACTCGCCGCAGGTATGCCTGGGCCCTGCTTTCTCAGCCACCTCCCTAGAAGACCCACCCCTTACCAGGATCCCAAGATGCTTTTCTTCCTGAATCCCATTCTGAGTCTGAGGCTTTGCCCACCTGTGACCCCCACCTGTTGCTCTGTCCCTAAGACCCGCCCGCTCAGCATCAAGCACCTTTTTCTCTGGCCTGGTAGCCTACACATCACACATGGAAGGTCCTTGTGGGCCAAGAGGCATCATGCAGGACTTTGTAGTTGACATGGCCTGCTTCAGCTCCTGTTGCTGCTGTGTGGCAGTGGCAGTCTGTGGTTGGTGAGAAGAGGCTGCCCTCATGGTGCCCCATGACACTTGTGCAGGACCACTGTGCGGTGTGGCCTAGGGACATCACTTCCATCTTAGACTGGGGAACTGAGGGACTATGCAGAGCAGCCTGTGACCCCCGAGTGCCAGACAGACAGCGACAAGATAGCTGAGGCTGGCTCTTGTGTTCAGAGCCAATTGGAAAGATTTGCAGCTCCCCTTCCTGAAAGCCACTGTTCCACCCAATGAGGGGTCAAAGCTGACTCTCCGTGGAGTTTCTAGAGACATCTGTTTCTAGTACCCTTTGGGGACTGCTCCCTCTGTCTTAGGGTCACCATTGCTGTGGTGAAACACCATGGCCAAAGCAACTTGGGGAGGAAAGGGTTTATTCAGTTTACATTTCCACATCACAGTTCATCATCTAAGGAAGTCAGGACAGGAACTCAAACAAAGCAGGGACCTAGAGGCAGGAGCTGTTGCAGAGACCATGGAGGGATGCTGCTTACTGGCTTGCTTTATTATAGAACCGAGGACCACCAGCCCAGGGATGGCACCACCCACAATGGGCTGGGCCCTCCTCCATCAATCACTAATTAAGACAATGTCTTATAGGCCTGCCTGCAGCCTGATCTTATGGAAACATTTTCTCAGTTGAGGTTCCCTCCTCTCAGATGACTAGCTTGTGTGAAGTTGACATGAAACACCCCTCACTCTTAGGGGGAAGTATTCTCTGCTCCCCAGCTAGCTGCTTGCTGCCTTTTGGCTCAGGGGCTCACAAGTCACCAGCCACTTGGCATCATGCTATTTTAGCTGCGAGAAGTTCCAGGACGTGGACTTGGAGCTGAACGTGGACAACTCTGCCTTCTACCATCAGTTTGCTATCGCCCAGGTAGGTGGTGTTTTAGGCAGGAAGAGAAGTGGCCATGTTGGGGATGGGGGTGGGGACCACAGCAGAGAGAACCGACTCCTGATCCCGGGCAAGGAAATCCCAGATTCAGCTATGGTGGGGCCGTTAGGGGAGGTGCAGGCTGGGGGAGCAGCAGGAGATTCCCCCCCCCACCTCAGGGTGGGCTGGGAGAGCTGGATCTCTGAGCAGGGGTTGTGGGGGGCAGGCAAGAGAAGGCATGGGCAGACACATGGAGTGAGCTCAGGAGCCAGAGCGGGGGGGAAGTGCTGAGTGGGTGGGAGGAAAGAGGAGGGCATGGGAGGGCAGGAGGTGCAGGAAATGGGGCATAGGATCTGGGGTTGCCAGCAGGACAGGGTTTGGATTCTGGTGTGGCTCCAAGTGTTCAGAGAATGCTGGAGGGTCCCTGAGCCGCCTGGTGCTGTGTCTGAGGGTGAAATGAGAGACCTGCCCTAGGAAGATCTTGATCCCAGCCTGTCCTCCCTTTCATGTGACTTTTAGACTATGGAGACACATTGGTAGTTGAGGGCCCTGGGGAAAGCTTTAGGATTTCCCTGCCCCCTGATTTCTGCATTTGTGCCCCAGACAGGTGGTGTAGGTTAGGGGCACCTAGGTGGGGCTGAGCATGGACACCTGTCCTTGCTGCATGGGGCTTCCCCCTCCGTGGCTTCCTTCCATTCCCCAGTCTGGCTTCCGGAGGCTCTGCTTTGTCAAAGGCTGGACTGAGATGATTCTTGCCACTGACAAAAGCCCGTGGAAGTCCCAAAGTTCTTTGCTGAGATGAGCTGAAACGGTCAGAGAGACCTTCACGCAACTTTAGCTTAAGATGCTTTAGAACTAATTTGGACCAATTAGACAGAGGCGTGCACAGAGTAAGGACAAACACGCTCAGATGAGAATCAGTTTGATGCCTTGCAGACCTGGAGCTGATTTCATTGTTTCTCCTTCAGCTGTTTGGAAACAGCTGATAAAGGTCAATTTATTCCCCTGATGGGAGGGGCTCCCTGATCTATAGGCACTCCATAGAGCCCAGTGGGTTGGGTGGGAAGAGAGCATTGCCCGGGTCCTGCTTCTCCTCAGGGAACCTCATCAGTGCAGGTGAGAATGGCTGAGCACCACAAGCCTCTGCACAAACCTGGGTTCTTGTGGGTGATGGACCTAACAGTCACTGCAGAGAGTAAGCCAAAGGAGGGTGCATGGGCTCTCAGGTGTATGACCCCACTCTGGCCTTAGTGTGCCCTTCCCTTCCCTGCAGAGCTAGAGCTAGGAGGTGGGTACGGAGCACACTGGACAATGAGCCACCCCCCCCCCCCCCCCCACCCCACCACCACCACTGATGCTGCTCTATCTTCTCTGCAGTTTGGCCTGTGGGCCTCGTGGCTGGCCTGGCTGGCGATCACCACCCTGGCGTTCCTGAAGGTTTACCACAACTACCGCCAGGAAGACCTGTTGGACAGCCTGGTTCACGAGAAGGAGCTGCTGCTGGCCAGGCCAGCCTCCCGCACCTCCTTCCAGGGGGAGAAGAGTGCTGTCATCTAGGCTGTGCCAGGGTGGCCCCCTTTCCTGAGGCCTGCCCTGAGGGGTGGCTGGGGCCCCACCCAGGTTGGCCAACGCAGCTCCGCATGTGTCTCTGGGCTCTGCCCACCATGAGCAGAGCGCTCGTGTTCCCGTGGAGAGCCCGACAGCGGTGGCACAGAGACCAGAGACTTGGGGATGGGGTGCCTTCTGGCTTCCTGTCCCGGCCTTGCTTAGTGTGATCCATGCTCTGCCTCTGTGTGACCGTTGGCCCATCCACGTGTGTAGATGGGAGTGTGACTGCAGAGCAGAGGTGATGGCGCTGGGTTGGTGGCCTCGGCACCGCCACAGGCTCCGGCACACCCGAGTCCCTGCCCCTTCTGGAGGGGCTCTCTTTCCATCCCATAGCATCTTCAGCTAAGGCCCCTAGAAGGTAATGTCACCCCTCCCCCATAGCAGCAGCAGGTGGAGGTCCTGGTAGGAATGTGGGACCCTGGGCTGGGCTGTCTTCTGCTCTGTGAGGATATCTGGGGCTGCTTGGCTGTGGCAGGAGAGTCCTACCCTCTGCCCTTTGAGGCTTTCTAGGTGGCATGGTTCTCTGTGTTCCAGGGGTGGAGCCCCCATGGCAGAAGAGGCCCAGCCCATCTGGATCTCAGTGAGTGCACTCAGTGTTCCTGGCCCTAGTGTGAAGTTGTGCTCCAGCACTGTTCCTCCGGTCCCAGGCAAGGCGATCCTGACCTGTGTCAGCTCACTGTCCACCATCAGTGGCTGGTGTGTTCCCAGGTGGAAGGTGCTGGCTCCGTAAAGGTGTGGCCTAGGCTCCCTGTGAGGGCCTGAGGGAGATCACTTGGGCCCTAAGAACTGAAGCCAGCTAGCAAGGACGGTCAGGATGCTGTGTAAGAGGGTGCTTATCTGGGGAGGTCAGGGCTAGGCAGACTGACACTCCAGCCTTCTCTGGGGGCTTTGGCTTGTGGCCTGGCTGAGGTCTCCAACCTGACCTGGTCTCTCCTCTAGACCCTCACACCAGCCCTAGTCTGTGGGACATGGAACTCTGTCTAGCCCTGAGTCCCCTTTTGTCTCCCTAGGATTGGCTCCTTCCCCATCTTCTGCCCCACATCCCTACTAAGGCTATAGCCACTTAGGACCTGGAGGGACAGGAGACAGGCTGGGGCCCCTGGGACCTAGGATCTGCCTCAGGTGTGGGCCTGCCCTTGGCAGCTGTCTCTTGGGGATTGGGACCTGGTCAAGTCTAGAGAGGCCTTCATTCACCTAAAGATGCCTAGACTTTCCCAGATGTCAATGTCCCAGGGACTCCTGGGGAAGGGCCTCTGGCCTAGGAGCTCTGGCAGGACCTGTTGGCTGTAGCCACGGGCAGGGGTGTCTGTCCAGGAGAGGCCTCTCTGGATGTATGGCAAAGAGGCAGGCAGAGGATGCAGCATGGTCCCCAAGATGCCCCTGCTCCTCTCCAGCTTGTTTCAGGGCAACCCTTGTTTCTATCTTCCTGGTAAAGCTGATAGTGGTGAGTCCTAAGCCTCCACGTGTCTGATTCTCAAGTCAAAATATCAAAATAAAGATGAAACATCTGAGATGCTGTGTGGATGAGCTGTTTGTGGCTTTGCCAACCAGCCAGTCCAGTTCGGGCCCCACCTCCCACTCCCTGACTCTCAGGCTTTAGCTGTTGGTTTATGATTTAAACGGTCTTGTCCTGTTCTGTTCCAGGTGCTCACGGGGCGGTCCTTCATGCCTGGGCATTTAAGGAGTTTGACTCTTGTGGCCCCTCCCCCCCATTCCTACACCATCCCTCAGACATGAGTTTGGGGTCTGGTGACATCTCTTAGGCACATGTATCTCTGTGTGTGTCTTTGAACATTTATTCTAGAACAAAATAGGACTGGGGATGCAGCACGGTGGCAGACCATTTGCCTAGCGGTGCTGGGTTTGCACTGTGAAAAGGAAACGAAGCAAACGGAAAACCCAAACTAGCTAGGGCAGGGTTCTGTGGGCCTACAGAGCTGGGCGCACTTTTTCTGGGGTGGGAAGCCCTGGTTCTCTGTTGTAAAACATGGGGTGACCAATCCCTTTCCTAGAGGGTATTCACTCTCAGAAGCAGGGACGGAAGGGTGGCCTCAAGGTCTTCCATCTCATCTCTTAGTGTCTGTTTCCATAGTTGGAATAACAGGCCAGTAATGAGCCTGTCTTTTACCAGAGTGGGATGAGATGAACGGGTCCTGGGGCAGCTGGGCTGGTGCAGGCAACAGTAGCCATGGTGATGGCAGATCCTGGTGAGTGGCTTCCCAGGCTGGTCCTCTCTAGACCACTCCTGGAAGCAGGGTTTCTCTCCACTGGCCCCTCCCTGACTGTGCCCTCAAACTTTATAGCTGGAGACCACTGTGTGGAGTACCTGAAGGCCAGAGAGGGGCAGATGGCATCCCAGTGAGCTAGAAATCTGAGCACATCTTTCTGGGGAGGATGTGGTCCTGGAGGCATGGTGGGTCCCCCAAATTCTCATGAATGACAGCTGCAAAGGACCTGTGGGTTGTAGGGTTAGGTGGAGGGTATGCTCTGGTGTCTAGATGAGCATGCTTGGCCCTGAAGGGATTCCACAACAACTGTGTTACATCCCTCATTTCTGTAATAACCCTGAGGTGAAGAGGGTGTGGGTGTTTTATGGAATCTGTTTCTGCCCACATAAATAGGGAGACACCTTAAGAGGACAACCACAAGCCTCCTCCCTGGCTCCCAAATCCTGATCAGAAGTTTATTCCAGGGTGGTGCAGGGTCCCCCTGGTGGAGCCTCCTGGTGTCTGACTGGGCCTCCTCTCTGTGTTCAGGGCTCCCCCTCCAGGTAGGTCTAGGGGGTCCTGAAGTTCAGTACGATGTGCTTGCTTCCCTTGACCTTGCAATATGCACGACAGAACTATGTCTCCATGGGTTCAGGAGACAAGGCAGGCCTGATGGCCTTGAACTTGTCTGTGGCCCTGGAAGTGGGACTTCTCAGAACAAAAGGATTTAAGAATACACACACACACACACACACACACACACACACACACACACACACACACACACTTTTGTTCTGAGAGCTGCTGCCTTCAGAGTTGAACTCTGCCCCCACACCACAGATCTTGGTGTGAAGTGGAGGAGTCAGACCCAGGCTCAGATACCCACAGGGCTCCCATGAACTGCAGAGGAAGGCCCCTAAGATCGTCTCCTGAAGGTATGACAGAAGCTGGGGCTAGCCTTCAGAGCAGCAGGAGTTTGGGGTTCGTCTTCCCAAACTGCCCCTCAGATGTGGGTGACACTTATCCTCAAAGAGTTGTATGGCATGCGTGGCAGCATCCAGGCGTGACAGCATCCAGGTGTGGCAGCATCCAGGTGTGGCAGCATCCAGGCCAGGGATCCCAAGACAAAAGACTGGCGGGAGCACAGGAGTCCCCAACCACGATGGCTGAGTTCTTTCTCTGGTACAACCTTAAAGCCCCAAATCCCAGCCTGTGCTGACTGGAGTCGGGGGTAGTTGTAGCATCAAGCCAGAGGCACCCCATTTTCCCACTTAATTCACTACAGCAGCCTTTTGGAGCTCCTGGGTGTGTCAAGCACTGGCTAACAGAGCTCTGTCTTGGGACTAGTCTTAGTGCCTGGGCTACACCACCATGGCCCCCAAGCCACCCTACCCGCCCCCCTCCAACATCACCCTCCGGCGATGGTCAGAGGTGTAATTGCCATTCAGCCACGTGTCAGTGCCAACAGGCAAGGACTACATGCCACAGACGCAAGACAAGGACAAGGAGCCAGCCCCAGAGGTCCTCCAGGGCTGCTGTGACATGATTGGCCTGGCCACAGTACAGGCCTAACACCACTCCAAGCAGGACACACAGAGTCAGCCACAGGAATAGGGAGCCACTGCAGGATGCTGGCCGGAGTAGAGAGCCACCACGGGAAGCTGGTCGTCTGGGCACTGTAGGAGGGCTGCAGGTCAGTCCAGGCAGCTCCCCCATGAGGCCCTGCAAGGCTCTCTCTCTCCGCTGGTGGGGCTGGTATGGAGGGAGACTTACGTCGCCCGGCTGTTGCCCTGTACTTGGCCATCAGGACGATGGTCAGGTAGGGTCCTGGGGTGAGTCTCATGGAATCCATGGGGCATGGGCTCTTGTCCTTGCCTGCCTAAGGAAGACTGCACCCATTTAGGGATGCTGCTGCTCACCGACATGTTAGGGATCTGGGGAGTGGCCCTATGGGGATGGGGTCACTTCTAGGGCGATCAGGGGAGACAGAGTCAGGATCTAGAGTGACTCGGGATGTGGGGACAGGGGTGTGGTTGAGGCTGTGTCTGGCTCTGCCCTGTGGAGGTGGAGGCCCAGGACCTGCTGGCAGATGGGGCCTCCTTCTCAGAACTCACCCTTGATGGCGGCTGTGGTGTCCTTGCGGGCAATGTCTGGGAAGGAGACCATGATGGTTTAGTTAGGAAAATGTCCTCAAGCTCTCCCACCCCACCATACAGAGGTACTGAGACAAGCCTCACTGTGAGATGAAATATCTAGAACCTAACCCCTCCCTAGAGAGAGGAGGTGATGGTCACAACTGCATTCTCCCCTGTTGGCTGCTGTCCCACTGACCATGGCTGATCCTCATGACCCCACATTACAGGTTTATTGGGGCTCTGTCTAGGAAGGCAGAATAAGGACTGGCTTTTCTTGATGGTCCCAGACCATGCCAGAGTTGCAAGGGCACATGCCCACCCCACCCCACCCCACCCAGACCCTTGCACCAAAGCCTCTGGCCCCTCTTACAGTGGACAGCCACCTCCAGGGGCTCTCGGAACCGCACATGCCTTGAAGTTCTCTGTGGCTCAGCCCCATGGCACCCACATTCCTGCCGTCTGGGTCTCAGGATAGAGGGAGGGCACTTCCTATCGCCACTCTAGGGTGGGGATGGAGAACAAATGATTGTGAGCCCTTTCCATTCAAGCCTGGCACCCTGGGCTGTGGTATTTGCTGATTCTTCTGTGCTTAATGGAGAGAACCTACTGTGGAGGACCAGAGAAGGACAAGGAGACCTCAGGACCAGCCATCCACCTTGCCCAGCTCCTGCAGTGCTGCTCCATGGAATGAAGCCTCAACAGTCATGAGTAGGTGAGCTCAGTGCCTAGAAGGCCCATGCTTCTTCCCAGGCTGTGCCCCCTGCCAATCCCGGGGGTTCTGAGGGAAATTCTTCACACCCAGAGGAATGACAGCAGTAGACAAGGGTACCAGCGATAACCCCACCAACCGAGGACGGCCTGTACAAAATCACATGATCCCTGGGAACACCATCAGAGGCCGCAAGACTCAGGCATCGAGAGCCCAGTGGCCAGGAGCATGACTGGCAAGGGCTGGGTGCAGAGCCTGACAACTTCCCTGAACCATGTGCTTGGCTTTAGACACCCTGGGCTTCTGACACAGTTCCCTGGATAGGCGTTGCCAGGAAACTCAGACCTGGCTTTGCAGCCTCAGAGGTTGCTGGGCCCTCTTCTGTGAGAGGAAGTGTAACAGGCAATTGTTCAGACCCCTGTAAGAATTGTTAGGGGGAACCTGAGACATGGGGGAGGGCCTTTGGTTTAGAGGGTCAAGTACACTCCATAGAGTGGGGCCCCAGCCAAGGCTGACAGATGGCTGTGGGCAGCTGGCAGGCTGGGGTCTATCCTCTATGAATCTCCCCTCCCTTCACTTAGGATGCACTTCAGGTGTCTGGCAGGTGGAGGAAGGCAGCATTCACATGCTACACACCCAGAGGCTACCTTCCTGCCCTGTTCCAGTCACCCTGTGAACCTCAGCAGCTTCATCCATGACATGGGACAGCAGGCTGTTTGTGGGACAGAGCGCAGGGAAGCCAGGGCTATTTCCAAGTTGTCCGTGGCAGGATACTGGACTCCGCATAGCTTGATGAGAAGCCCTGGGGGGCTGCCCTGCCCCACCCTCAGCTGCCTGCGCTAAGGTTAGCCTGGCATATCTCTGCCTCTTCCTTGGCCTGGCAGCAAGCATCCCAGGTCTGGGCTCCTCCCACTTGGAACCCCCCTCTTGCTCCTTGAGTCTCTTCCCTCTCTTGCCTGGACAGAGCTGTTAACAGCCTCGGCCAGCTATGTCTCCACCCCTTCTCTTGCTCTGAAGTCCTTCACCAACCAGCTCT
>CABHPP010161681.1:0-24417 GCA_902168425.1 Peromyscus attwateri | reverse complement strand
TCAACACTGGACTTCATAGCATCCAGAACTGTGAAAACCAAGTTTCCGCTGTTCAACACTGGACTTCGTAGCATCCAGAACTGCGAAAACTAAGTTTCCGCTGTCTAGATTCCCAGCCGGTGACTTCTGTTGTAGCAGCAGAACTCTCTAAGCCTCACCACAGTGCTGAGAGCCAGGTGCTCCTCAGTTCTGAGATGAGGAACCGGCACAGCGTGTTTGTGCACTGCCGGACTAACACAGGCATTCACACGAAGGGTGTTCATCTACAGCCGAGGATGTCTGTCCCCATCACCTTGACACTTTAGGTTTCTCTTTGTGACAGACAGTCCTCTGTGCTAACTTCCGGAGGTCTGACTGCCGCTCAGTAGAGCATGATTTCCGTCCTAAGGATGCCCAGAACCTCTCCAGCCTCCTGGTTCTGGAACAGTCTAGCAATTTCCATCACTGGCTACAACAAATGGAATAAACACCCGTGCTCATGTGTTTCTACAAAATGGAGCTTACATGGGCATGGCAGCCCCCCAGAGAGGCACAGTCAGGCCAAGGGAAGGTCTTCCAGCCCAGACTGTCAGTTTATCTCCAGACCATCTTCCTGGCCATGCCTAAGAGCCCCAGCTTCCTCAGGCTGGGATTGAACAGGGCCACCCTTGCACAGCGGCTTTTGTGTGCACGTCTCAATTTGAACCAGAACAGATGCCTTTTGTATTCCAGGATGCACACTCGTTCCTCTCCCTTATCAACTTGCAGAACACACCGCACAGTCGAGTGATGGGACCGCCTGTTCAGACAAGTGTAAGTGTTTTCTCTCTGCCCATTGTTCATCCTCTGCTTCTAATCATAATGCATTCCATTTTACCACAGAGGGCTCAGAATTTTGTAGAGCCTAATCTTTTTGTCTTTTACTTTATGGCTCTTGGTTTTGCGTCTTGTGCGGCAGGGTCACCCACATGTGACTTTACAAAGTGGTCCCATGACTTGTGAAATCTCATGGATTTCACTGGGTACACCAGACCCTGGAACACACGAAGTTCATGCTTGTGGGTCTGAGTGGGGCAGCAGGTACAGTTATGTGACTGACTGGGCTGCAGTTTCCTGATGTTTGGATAACATGATTCCAGCCAAGTCCAAGGCTGCTCCTGATGAGGAGAGCAGTGGATGAAGCCACATTCAGCCCCTGATTAATTTCGAATTCAAAAGTCGACTCCCCCACCTTGTTCCCGTGGCAGTGGCTGGTCTCAGTTACCCGGGTCTGTACGTGGTGTGCCTCCCTCAGCCCATCCAAATGTTTCTGGTGACCGTTGTTCCTCCAGGCCCCCATGCTACAGCCTGTTTCATAGCACCATCCCAAATCGGGTTTCTAGGAAACACCCAACTGATGTTTGTGGGCAGAGGAATTTGGGGTTGGACCAATGCTGGCAGATCAGCTGGCAGGGATACCTCCCTGGTAACAGAGTGACACTCTCAAATGCGATGAGACACAGCCATTACCTAATCAGGGATAAAAGACAGTTGCCATTTTAATGTCTGATAGCCCAGTTTCTGACTTTCATAGGGACCTCAGCTGGCAATGGCCAAATGCCCCCGGTGGCTGGTATGGATGAGTTCCTCAGAGACTGATTTCTTTGGATTGCTGCAGGTCAAGCAGCCTTTGTCTCCATTTGTCAGCTTCCACAGCCCTCAGATGGATCCCTCCCATTCACATGTCCCACAGCTTTGCTCAGGTTCTTTCATTTTTCATTTAAAAGTCTTTCCTGGTTCATGCAGCTCACAGGCAAAGTATTCCCTGATTATCAAGTGTCCTGCACGGGTTGTTATGAAGACCTCCGGTGGCGTGCTCAGTCACAGATTTCCTCTTCTTTGGCATTAAAGGTCAGACTTGAAGGTGTCTTTCATTGCTTCTATTTGCTGTCCCTCCTCTTTCCCCGCTGTCCTGCCGAATCAGAGGTGAGTGTGGAGGACGCCATCCACATGTCTCCCTCCCTTATGGAGGCAAGTTCTTTCTGGGCAGGTAGCTGAGCCTCAGTTGCGTGTCTTACTGTCCATCAAGACCATACAACTGCCATCATAGCCTGCTCACTTACCATCCTGTCCCATACATGCCACTCTTAGATCCTGCAGTACATTTTCTAGTTAATTAGGCATTGAGGGAATGTCCCAACACTCACATGGCCATCGAGGAAGCATGCCACTCTATGAAGCACAGAAGAGGGTCCCCCAGAGTTTCTCTTCCTGGACATTCTACCTGCAGATGGAGCAGCCTCAGTGGCATGTCTTATCACCCACAGCAGGGACAGTGCTACTGCTGTGACAGCAGGAAAGCATGCCATTCCATGCCACATAGGGAAGGATGGTCACATCCCTTTCCATGGGTGCTTAATCCTTGACAGCTTAGCTTCAGTTACATGTCGCATCACTCAAGGCAGGGACAGTGTGACTACTCCTTCCAATTCATTTATTTGGTTCTGTCAATCTCCATTGGGTGCCAAGTGTTTTGTGACTTTTCCTGGGGAGTCTATTTCTATTCATGCCAGAGAGCAATAGACCAAAGAAGTGGTCTGCCCAAGTGTTGTTGGGGGTTTTTTACTCTTTTTTACTTTTTTGGGGGGGCTGCCACCCAGCTCCCAAATAAATCACATATGGAGGCTTATTCTTACTTGTGAATGCCCAACCTTAGCTTGGCTTAGTTTCTAGCCAACTTTCCTTAACTTAAATTATTCTGACTACCTTTTACCTCTGGACTTTTCTGGTTCTTTTACTTCTGTGTATCTTACTCTTACTCCGTGGCTTGCTGTGAAGCTGGGTGGCTGGCCCCTGGAGTCGTCTTCCTTTTCTGGCTGCTAGATCTCAGATCCCTCCTCCCAGTTTTCTCCTTCTATATCTTCTCTCTGCCTGCCAACCCTGCCTATCCTTTCTCCCGCTTTGCTATTGGCCAGTTCTTTATTAGACTATCAGGTGTTTTAGACAGGTACATTAACGCAGCTTTACAAATGCAACTATATGAAAGTAGCACACCTTAAAATAATATTCTACTACACCCAAGTCCAGCTTGATGAAGCCATGAGTTTAATTGGGGTTACTTAGAGGAAGAATTGTTAATCACTTGCATATCCTTGGGGAGGGTAGAGAACTCTGAGTCTCCCAAGCCCATGAGCCTTCACTTTCCATGAGAGAATGTTAGCAAAATCAATCTTGGAAGAGTCATGTGCAGGTGATCACGACTGGTCTGATCCACAATGGCAATGGCCTTGAGAAGACAGAGCTCCCAAATGCCTCTCAATGATTGAATCCACCAGTTTAGAACCTTCAGTACATGAGCCTTTTGGGGATACTTCAATTCAAACTGTATGGGGCCTCTGTAGATGTGGCTGAGGTAAGGGCACTGAAAGGCCAAGGGTGGGGTATAGTAGGAGAGCATTGCCTGGCTCTATAAGAAAACCTAGGGTGGGAAACATCCTGGTGGACCCAATGTCAGCACAGGCCACCTTTTCACCTGTAGAGGACCTCCGAGGTGAGCCCAAGAGGGACCTGAGCAGGCATTGCTGGCTTTGAAGATGGAACTAGAGGGTCAGGAACCAACTATCTAGACACTGGAAAAGGTGAGGAAAATCCTCCCTTAAAACCCCCAGAACGGAAGCATAACCCAAGTTTCAATTCCATGCCTCCAGAGTATAAGGGAATAAGTCTGTGTTGTCCAAGATACTCAGTGTGTCGTAATTTGTGGTTGATAAAATAATGCATATTACTATCTCTGAGGAGCTTGGGAAACAGAGTCTACCCCATGGGAGGTGGAAATACCAGAATGGCCCAGGCAGACTGGGGAGGAGGGGCCGAGGGCTCAGACACGGGATGTGCAATGGCTTTTGGAACATCCAACTGAAGCCTGTGTCCCACCAGGGTGGCTGCAGAGGCTCTACTTACCAGAGCTGTATGGCTGCACCACAGAAAGACACCTGTGGTTGATAAGAAAACCCCACACCTGTGGTTGATAAAAAAAACGCATATTACTATCTCTGGGGTTGATAAGACCCCAATAAACTTATCTGGGGGTCAGAGAACAGAACAGCCACTAAATAGACACAGGGGCGAGGTGAGGTTAGCTGTGGCTTGTTCTGCTTCTCTGATCTTTCAGTATTCAGCCCAATACCTGGCTCCAGGTTTGTTTTAAGATTCGTGTTACAGACACCTGCACCACTGAGAAGCTCAATGGCACCCCCTGTAGGTGCATGGTGGCAGCACTCAATTCTCAGGTACAAAGGGGGCTCAGGTATCCCCAGGAGCTAGAGCATGAGAGGAGAGTCAGGATGAGAGAGAGCACAGGGAATAATGGAGATGGTCTGCCCAGCAGCATCTCTAACATGGCCAATGTCCCTCCATCGTCCTTATACAGGAGGAGCAGGATGATTCTGAATGCAGACATTGTGACTTCTCATTTCTGGACCTTAGCTAGCTTCAACCCAGAACCATGGGCTGGAGACAGGGAAGGACCAAAGAGAAAGGAGTGTGTGCCTGTTTTAGCTACCTCACAATGGATCCCTCCGGCCAGGTCTGTACTATGCACCACCACCGTGTTGCTGCTTGTGACCTCTCAGTCTGTTTCCCAGGAAACACGACTCACTCGCTCATTTAGAGAAAGGCTATTGAATTTTTATGTTTGTCTTGTGTCCAAGCATCTTACAAAGTCTTCTTGGAAATTCTAATTATTGTAGTAGAGTAGCTTGAGAGTTCTTGGTGTAAAGTCACATGATCTTCCAATAAAGATAATTTCACTCGTTTCCATGGATACACTATGAATCTTATTTTCTTGTCTCCGTTCACCAGATAGAACCATCAAACAAATGGTCAACAATAGCTGTGACAATGAGCATTCCTGTCTTGTTTTTTATCTGAACAGGTACAAACTTGATGTCTTAAAGACAGACGATCATATCCTGGTAGTTTCCTTCTGTTTTCACATAGGATTGAAGAATTGGAAAGGGATACTCAGTGGTACACAATAGCTTTCAGATATGCCTTGACACAGAATATAGGCCTTTCTCTTTACTTGTTGACAAACCTTCTACAGCTTAGCTCTTCTTGTATTTGTAGGATAAATTTTACTTATCCATATTTTCTTATTAACACATTGAGTTGAATTCAATTTACTTTTTTTTCAAATCGGCATCAAGATTTGTAAATGCAATTTACTATTACTTTATTTCCCACAGGGTTCTGATGAGGTTTTTCCAATAATATAATATTGGCTTTGCAAATGAATTGTGAGGGCTGGGTGTGGTGGTGCCACAACTTTAATAATAGCACTCAGAAAGCAGAGGCAGATGGATCTCTATAAGTTCAAGAACAGCCTTGTCTACATAGTGAGTTTCAGGCCATATAGGGAAACATAAAGAGACCCTGTGTCAAAAAAAAAGAAAGAAAGAAAGAAAGAAAGAAAGAAAGAAAGAAAGAAAGAAAGGAGAATTGTAAAGTTTTCCATAGTTTCTATAGATTGAAACTATTTCAGTAATACGATGATTAATTTTATAGGTTAACTTAGTTGGACAAGATGCCCCGATATGTGGTTAGACATTATTCTGGAAGTTTTTGTGGGAATAGTTTTGGATAACACTAACATTTAAATCAATTGTGTAAAGTCATTTTTCCTCCATGCTGTGAGTGGTCCTCATTATCAGTTAAAGGCCTGTATAGAACAAACCTGGTCTATTTAGGGCAAGAGGGAATTCTGAATCAGAATAACCTTGAACTTGAACCAAAGCATCAGTTCTCATCTTGGTCCGCAGTTTGACAGCCAACCCTGCAAATTGTGAGCTTGCCAGTTTTCACAGCCATGCGAAATAATTCCTAAAATAGCACTCTTGCTCTGTCTTTGTCTCTGACGAAATAGGATACATATACATTGGCGCCATATTGCACACATTTGTGCATATATGCACCCTGTTGATCCTGTTGGCTCCGTCTCTCTGGAGAATCTGGACTGATACAAATATTAAGGGAATCTCTGATTTTTTAAAAATTAAAATTTTATTATTTTATTTTATGTGCCTATGTATTTTGTCCACACCTATGTCTGTGCAACACTTGTATGTTTGTCTGGTGCTTGCAGAGGCTAGAAGACAATACCTGATCTTCTGGAGCTGGAGTCAGAGGTGACTGGGCTCCACCATTGACTACGCTCCACCAAATCCCAGTGGGAGCTGGGAACTGAACCTGGGTCCTCTGGAAGAGCAACCGGTGCTCTTAATTACTGTACATGTCGCCAGCCCTGATTTTTTTTTAAAAAAGTTTATATGGAACTCATATCTGAGTGTCAGAGCTGCCCCTTTGGATGCTGGCATTTAATCACCCCTCTCATTTAATCGGTTTCCTTCTCAGTTGCCAGGGTCTTTTTTATTTTGACCAAAGCCTTCAAGTATTTATGAATGGATGGGATTTCCACGTGTATTCTGGTTGTGGCAGGCTGAACTTCCCAAATGTTCCCTCTGGTTTCAATTGGAGGATGTCACGGTGGAAGAAACCCTGGGTGAATTCTCTGAGAAAAGGGTAGCTGCTGCAGACCTTGTGCCTGGTCTCACTTATATGTACTCAGGAGATTGCAAAATGAAATTTCTATGTGCAGAAGTGGATAACAAATGGTAGTGAGTGTAAGGAGATAGTTGACCTCCCAGTGATAAGCAGAAGACAAGTTACAAATCGATGAGCCGTCTTTCCCATGTAAAACTAATCAAGTGGAAAGCCTTGCTTGGGAGAAGGGTCTGCAATGTGGGTATGTGGACTACACTATTGCCAGAGATGAGTTTGCTGATTCCTGCCAACACCACTTCAAATGTTCATACCTCACGACCCAGCTATTCTTCTTCTAAGAGTTCCTTAGAGACTCGTGTGTTGCCTGCATGCCACACAAAAACTGACACCAGGATATCACACAGCAGAGCTGGAAACAGCAAACCCTGGAGACACTCAATGTCCCCCGCCCCCAGAGAGGCATAGTCACACACATTATGGAATGTTACACAGTTACTTGTGCAGACGGGGAATAATGCATACTGCACATTGTTGGATGAATGAATCACCTGTGGACACGGGCATAGAGTGAAGCTTTTTTTTTTTTTTGTAAATTGTGTGTGCTGGTGTGCAAAACGTCTGGATAAGTAGACTTCACATTGTCAGGAGTGGTGACGGTGTGGCAGGGTGGAGGGAAGAGGGGGGAACTTGGTATCTTTATATTACACATATTTCTTATTGAAGTGAAAACCAAGTGCATATTACTTCAGCAATAAAACAAAAAGAGTTTTTTTTAGTGCCTGCAGCCAAGAAGAAAAAAATGCTGATGTAATCTATATCCAGAAGGAGAGCTCTAGGTCTTGTTCATTGTGGGAATTGGACTAACGGTTACTTGGTCTTAAGGGAAACTAGAAAAGTCATTAATTCTATTAATTAATGCACCGGCAGTTCCATCTCAGCAAAGAGGTCTTAATGAGGTGCCCAGGGCAACCATTATTTATCTTACAAACACAGACTGGAGGGTCCCACTGTGGGGTTGAGGGCATGACTCTCAGAGCACAGACAGCTCACAGGCCCACTCCAGCCAGGAATCCTGGACCATCCCTGCTTTCTGTCTCCGTTCCTATTGACCTGACTCTCACTCTTCACCTCCCTCCTCCATACTCTTCATAAAGGCCTTGGCAAAGAAGTCACCGCAGTCTGGACTGCATATTCGTCTCCATCCCTCTCCTCCTTAGCTGCTAACTGCTGGTACTCTTACTGACGGAGTCGGGTCTCCACAAGCTGACTCAGAGATGGTCGTATCCTTGCCACGTTCCCATGGCACATCTCCATCTAGGCAGTCTGGCCTTGTCCAGCCTGGCGCGCAGCCAGCCTACCCGACTTGCAGCGGGAGCTGTCCGCGGTGCTGACCGCAGGCGCGCCCCACGCTCGGCCGGTGCGCACGCGTCTGCGCGCAACGCTAGAGACCCGGGGGCGCCGTCACTGCGCAGCCTCCCACGCGGTTCGGGCCAGGCCTGTGCGGCGCCGGCGACTCGCGGCCCGGCTCCCGGCTCGGTCTGGTTCCCCGCGGCCTCCCTGGCCGCTCCTCACATCCTGGCACCGCCATGGCGCTCAACAATTTTCTCTTCGCGCAGTGCGTCTGCTACTTTCTGGCCTTTCTGTTCAGCTTCGTGGTGGTTGTGCCGCTGTCCGAGAACGGCCACGATTTTCGCGGCCGCTGCCTGCTCTTTACCGAGGGTATGTGGCTGAGCGCCAACATGACGATGCAGGGGCGGGAGCGCTTCACGGTGCAGGAGTGGGGTCCGCCGGCAGCCTGCCGCTTCAGCCTGCTCGCCAGCCTCCTGTCGCTGCTGCTGGCCGCTGCGCACGCATGGCGCACGCTCTTCTTCCTCTGCAAGGGACACGAGGGGTAAGTGGAGGCCTCTCAGCAGACCAGCACAGACAGACACAGCACTCATGCGCCTCGTGGCACCCTACCAGGCCCTCCTCTCCCGGGGGACATGAGTCCCTCCACCTCTCCTGCTGCAGAGGCCTGCAAGTGTCAACACTGAGCCTCACCACTACCAAGCAGACTGCCCTTTGTCTACACACAGGCCCAGGGGCCATGAGGCTGTCTCTCCAACCCACATGACCTCCTTCTGTTCCTAGAGCGAGCATCACTCCAGCTTCCTGGCCCTGACCCCTTGGGGTACAGATGTTGCACTGTCATGGCCACAGACCCGGGCTTTGTGACTCAGCTAGGCCACACTCGCTGGGAACGTGGGACCACTTGCAACAGTCTTGGGCCTACACCCCTCTCCTGTGGATGAGGGAAGAGACCACACTTTGGAAAGAGGGGGTAGTCTTCTATTTCTGCCACCCTATCTTGGGAAAAGATAACAGAGGATGTCTGGGGAGTTCCTTAAGCTCACACCTGGTACTCTGGCCTTGGCTGAAGGCATGAACAGTGTGTGTGTGTGTGTGTGTGTGTGTGTAGGGGATGTGGGTGAGGATGGTCCTACTTTGTGGTCCCAGTACCTCCAGATTTTCTCCATCCTTTCCTGCTTTGTCATTCTGCTGGAGTCAGTGGAATGTGGTTCACCTGGTGTCCTCAGCCAGCAGCAACCAAGAGCCCACTCTCTGTCCCTGCCTGAGGCTTCTTGGGTCCTGGAGTAACAGTGCTCCTGCATGCAGAGGGAGTCCCCAGATCCAGCCCTTCCCAACCTATGTTCCACCTCACACATGTCTTTAGTAGCTCCCCTGCACCTTGCAGGGAGGTTGGTGATGAGCACAGGTGTCTGAGCATGGATATGAGGGTGCAGGAGGTTGGGTGAAGGGGACTCTGGCTAGTACCACGGATGAGGAACTGGAAACAGTTACATTCTCACCATACCAGAGGCTGGGAGTCTAGAATCAAAGTGTCGTGAGAGTTGGTCTGCAGATGTCCTTCCTACACTTCTACTCCTGGTGGCCCCAGCTCCGTGTGTTCCTCAGCATGGGGCTGGATCATTCCAGTCTCTGCCTCTGTCCTTGAATAGCCTCTTGCCTGTTTCTCCCGAGGCAGCTATGTCTATGGGTACCAAGGTTAGGACTTGGGTGTGGCTTTGAGGTGATAGTTCAACTCACTATGCTAAGGTTTTCCTTGGGAGTCTACTGGAAGCCAGGGTCCTAGGATGATGTGGACCAAACTCCTGTCTGTGAGGCTGGGCTTCTGTCTAGAGTGAGCCCATGTCGGCTGGAGCACAGAGCCCTGTCCCTCTTCAGGACCCCTCCTTGGCCCTCAGTCTTTCACGGTCCAGATGAACTTGAGAGCTCTTGTCACCAAACTGGGAGTCACCCCACTGTGTGCAGATTGGAGCAGGTGGTGGCACCCTGAGACAGGAGACATGGCAGTGGTTGATGGGAAGATGGGGCCATGATTTGATGGCTCAGACGCATCCTCTGGCCTTCTGGGTTTCCTTGCAAGAGAGGCAGTCTCATGGTGCGTATCTTCTAGCCAGGTGGACCCGAGGGCAGCTCTCTAGAGAGGATGCAGATGTGTGGTCTGTGTGTGGGACGGTCAGAGGCTGAGATGAGGAAGTGAAGACCCTCAGGCTTGCAGGTTAGAATCTTGGTTACACAGGGTAGACTGTTTTGTACCAATTAGGCTGCAGACCCGGGACCACCAGCTTCTTCCTTTGTCACTGTAGGTGACATCTGCCCAGTGAGTGGCCTTCGCAAGCCCATCTTAGAGATGCAAAAGTGAGGCCTGGAGTTTCCAGCTCTCCAGGGCTCCTTCATTGTGCTTGCCTTCCTGAGGAATGCCTCAGGCTGACTGACGTACCAGCAGGTGCTGTGGCCTTCAGTCACACCCTCAGCTGAGGCCTGTGGCAGGATTTAGGAGACTGTAGGTGACGTGGCACACCATAACACTTTGGAGAGAACTAGCATGGTCTTGACCCACACCAGAGGCCAGGTCTGGGCAGTTCACACTCCCTCTTGTGGAACCACTGGGGTCCCTGGTCCTCTGCTTCAGTTCTTGGTGCTCACCTGTTTTTAACCATGCATGACCTCTGTTCAGGCGTCTATAGACTAGTGTGACTATGTCTAGCCTTGTCTTCTACCGGGACGTCTGACATATACAGTCCTGCTTGGCTACCAGGCATTATTGGCAAAGGCCATGTGGCTGTCCGGCGCTGTCCTTCCCTGTCCCCTGTACAATCCAGGTGGCAGTCAGCCCCCTGTGCTGTCAGTGCTCACCAGAGTCCAGTTTGTGGGACTAGGGGCACAGCTCTGGCGAGCCACCCCAGGCTGTGTATACCCACCACACCCAGGGCGACGAGGCAACTCAGGCACACCGTCTTAGTCTGTCCTCAGGCCAGCACAGAGCCTGGGCTGTCGGAGTTACCGTACAATGGAGAGGAGCAGAAAAATGTCTGGACCATGAAGTTGCCATTTTGTGGCCGCATTGCTGGCCCTATTATGATTATAGACTCACGGCCTGGCCAAGAGTTGAGTCAGCTCTTCAGTTCCCCTGAGGAGGTTGGGTCTGCAGAGGCTGGCAATGGGTAAGGTGCCCCATGGAGAGAGTGGTGATTCCAGCACAACTACTAGTCAGACTGTGTAATGGCAGGTCATTGGAAGGGACTCAGGAGACTCAAGGAGGTAGGACAGGCATTAAGCTCATGTGGTAGACAATGGCTTGTAGGGCCACTGGATATACAGCCTGTGGAGGATAGATACAAGGCTTGCCAGTCCCTGGATTTAGAGGGCTTGTTTGGTTATGTTCCAGACACTCTCTGATTTTGAAATCAGGTGCCAGCCCCAGAGGCCACTGAGGTACCTCCCAGTCAGTTCTGAGGTGGAGTTTTTGCCCTATAGCCTCTTCAGGGACTCTCTTGGTCGGTGCTGAGCATATGGGCCAGATGCTATGGCAGAGGAACCAGCCTTTCCTTATATAGGGTATGTCTGCCATGCTAAGCAGGCTCCGGCTGCTCACGCATAGAGGTAGAGAGAGGCGGGGTCCAGGGCAGCATTGCAGAGGGTAGTGTACCATTTCAGTGAATGATCCCTAGCACCTATGGTTTCAGAGATGGTCCCTCAGGGAGATGGGAGGGCCCAGGTGAGCTGTGTGCCTAAGGCTTTGCTCAAGAGCAGCCCTTTGAGCTGGGGTTGGTAGCAGTCTGTGAGTGACGGACTGGGGAGCACTGGCTTAACATAACCCGTCTGCCTGCTCACACCTGTCGCTCAGCCTTCAAATTGCTCCCAGGGCTTCCCAGGATAGCTGTCGCCATGGAGACAGCACATCCAAGGCTGGGCACACTGAGATGCAGTGAGAGGAAGATGGGTTAACCCTGTGTGCGCTGTGCCCTTCCATCCACTGTCCTGTGTGGGCCTGTCCTTGGTGTGTGTGTTCAGGGACAGGGAAGAATGGCATTCTAAATCCAGGAAACAGGACCCGGGTATGGCTTTGGGCACATCAAGTTCTTCAAATACCAGAAGGTTCAGCATGTTACATCAAAAAACAAAAACCAAACCAAACCTAGAAGAGCTAGAGACTTCTGGCTGATGGTGACCCAGCTTGGTGGGCTGGCAGATGGGCTCAGAGCTCCTGTGTCTCAGATCTGCTGTGCTAGTCTCACATCAAGGACATGGGCTAGCCAGATGCTGCAAGGTGTGCATGCCCTGTACTATCTAGAAATCTCGGAACTCTGCCTTACCCACTCTGAGATGGACAGGACGTGATGCTGGGTTGTGGTTGATCTCACCTTATTGCCCACACCATGGCCAGCTCAGCCGTCAGAAAGGCCAGTGGGGGGCAACAGTTGGGAAGTAGGAATGTCAGGCACTGAGGACACTAATGATGAACAGGGACCTTGGGAAGACTGCAGGAGACTGTCCAGCAGGGGGAGGGACAGATGTGCCCTAAGAGGGGTGCTGTCCAAAATCCTCAGTTCTCAGCTGTCCCATGAGATGGATTTCTGTGCATGGACAGGCTTATGTCCTCGCTTCTGCCCATGGGAGTTTGGCTCTGGCTGCCTTTGATCACCTCATTTTTCTTGGTGGGGGCAGCACAGCCACAGTGGGCCCTGGGTGAGCTCCTGCTTTCTTCTACTCACAGGCTACTGAAAAGGAGAGTTCCATGGCTGAGGTGTTCTTTTCTCTTTGTGGGTGGGCATGGAAGTACCCCAGCTTCAGTCTCTAGGTATCTAGTTCCCCACTCTGTACACCCTAAGTTCCTGGCAATAATATCAACTTTGTGCCTGGGTACAGCTGCAGATGAGCTCATTGAGGGTCTGGGAGGGCAATGGGTCCTTCTCAGCCCAGTCTAGTCCAGGTCTGTCTTGGGACAGGATGGGGTGGCCAGTGAGCACTTCAGAGTGTACGGGCTGCTTGCCCACAATCCTTCATTTGCATAAGCTCCCCCAGTTTCCACAGTGATCCACAGGAGGGGGATCGTAGTACCCAACTCGGGGAGAAAGTGAGACTCAGAGGAACAGGTTTATTTCATTTTATAGCTTTTAGTTTACCCATCATGAAGGGAAATAGGAACGTGGAGGCAGAAACTTAAAAAAGGGTCATGGAAGAATACTGCTTATTGGCCTGGTACCCATGGCTTGCTCCATCTGATTTTTATACAACCCAGGACCACCTGTCCAGAGGTGGCATCATCCAGAGTAGGCTGAGATTCCCATATCAATCATTAATCAAGAAATGCCGCACAGATTTGCCCACAGGCCAATTTGGTGGAGCCATTTTCTCAATTGAGGTGCCCTCTTCCCAGATGACCCTAGCTTGGGTCAAGTTAACAAAAAAAAAAAAAAAACAAAATAAAAACAACAATAACAACCCCTCCCCCCCAACAAAAATAGGCATCACAGGACCACAGTGACCTTGTCACCACTCCTGGTCAGGGGGACCTAGGGATCCTGGAGAAAGGGTCAGGCTTTTTTTTGCAGGGACACGCTAGCCTGAAGCTTCCCCTGGGAACCCTCCCCCTTCCGTTTTCCTGTTCTCACCTGGAGCAAAGTGTATCGAGTCTTTGCTCTGATCCGTGCTGGGAGAGGAAGGCACCAAGTCCCTGCTCTGGTCCACACGAGAGCAGTGGACGTCAGGTCCTGCTGTGGTTCCTGGGTCAGACTTTGGGCAAGGATAGGGGGCAGCTAAAAGGAACACCAGTGTAGGTGTGAGGTGGGCAGGGCCAAGAACTGCCACGTGTGCCAGGAGGACCCATGGACAGGCACAGCGAATGAGCGCAGGGTTAGGAGGCAGGGCACGTAGCTGCTCACAGGCAATGGGGGCCACACAGGTCTTTGTCCACTGATACCTGATCTTCAGGGCCCTGGGTTGCGTAGCGACAGCAGGGATTCACTCCTTGCCTGCCCTTGATGCTGTGACTGCCCTGTCACAGCTCATGTCTGGGGTTGGTTGCTGTCAGCCCAATAGTCACAGACTGGGTGTCCGTCACAGGAAGCCCCGTGTGGTCCCGGGAGACATCCGGTGGTCCCACCTGCTGACAGCCGGGTGTCACCGGTGGTGAGCTGGTGACGTGACCTGAGTTACTCTTAGCTTATTTATCTTGAGTAGTTGGGGTTACACTGTTCCTATGCCTTGGCCCTCCGCGTCCAGCACGGGGTTGGCATATGGTCAAGAAGGCTTGTGGAATGATGCATCAGTGAACAAGCCCGTCAGCAGCTCACATGGCTGTCAGGTCAGAGCAGCCACTCCGTAACATTTCATCTGCTAGTTTCCCATTGTGAGGCCATTTTGTCACTTAGTTTAGAATCTAAGCACAGCTGGCCTGGACCCAGTATCACGCCTACCGTAGGCTGGAGGTATTGCAGTCAAGGGCAGGGTCCTTTATTGGCTGCTCTGCTCCGTGCTATGGACCTTCCATAGTTGGGGTGACTCTAGAGAGAATGGTGGGGTGATACCTCCCACACGCCCTCTTTCTCTGGGTTAACACGTGACTTGGAGTCAGGCTATTGCTGGCCCCCAGGCAGCAGAGGGGAAGGGAGGAGGGGTCTTCTTGTAGCATGAATTTTTAGAAGGTTTTATTAATAAAAACAAACCCAGAGCCAGGTATTGGGGTGAGTGCTGAAAGATCAGAGAAACAGAACCAGCCACAGCCACCTCACCTCGCCAGTTCCTCAGCTGATCTCATTTCCTCAGACTGGAAGCCTCTGTGTCCACATCCAATGGATCTCAGCTGAACTGCTGCTCAAAAGTCTAAAAGCTTAACAGACTCTAGTTCCTGGTCCTCACGCCTTATATACCTTTCTGCTTCCTGCCATCAGTTCCTGGGATTAAAGGTGTGAGTCCCCATGCCTGGCTGTTTCCAGTGTGGCTTTGAACTCACAGAGATCCAGACGGATCTCTGCCTTAAGAATGCTAGGATTAAAGGTGTGTGTGCCACCATTTTCTGGCCTCTATATCTAGTGGCTGTTCTGTTCTCTGATCCCAGATAAGTTTATTAGGGTGCACAATGTATTGGGGAACACAATATCACCACATCTCATCTTCTTGTACCCTTCTCTGCTTAGGCTTAGGGGCCTGGTGCTCATGCCTTGGGTTTTGGGGTTTCAACCTATGTATTTGAGGGGACACAAATCCATAGCTGTGAGTGACTATGTGAGTGGGTAGCCTTAGAAGGGGGTCTTGTGTTTTCAGTGTGTGTGATGGCTCCTAGGCTTTGGGACTCATGATCTTGGGTTGTTGGCGTGGCCCTGATTTCCCAGGACAGCAGTGGTGTCTATGAGAGAACAAGACGAGCCACTTAGCATCGGATCATTTGCTGGGAAGTCGGTGGAGGAGAGGGAAGCAGGCCCTTGGAGCCCCATTCCCTCCCATCAGGACCCCAGGTGCTCACTAGGAGACCTGGGAATGTGTCCCCTTCCTGTGTCAAGGGGAGCTTCTGGGGGTGGGACCCTGAGTGGCTCGCTTAGCATCCCTCTCTTGGCCTCGCTGCAGCTCCTTCTTCTACGCCTTCCTGAACCTCCTGGTCAGTGCCTTTGTGGTCTTCCTGGTCTTCATTGCCAGCACCATCGTGAGTGTGGGCTTCACCATGTGGTGTGACACCATCACGGAGAAGGGCACCACTCGCCGCAGGTATGCCTGGGCCCTGCTTTCTCAGCCACCTCCCTAGAAGACCCACCCCTTACCAGGATCCCAAGATGCTTTTCTTCCTGAATCCCATTCTGAGTCTGAGGCTTTGCCCACCTGTGACCCCCACCTGTTGCTAAGACCCGCCCGCTCAGCATCAAGCACCTTTTTCTCTGGCCTGGTAGCCTACACATCACACATGGAAGGTCCTTGTGGGCCAAGAGGCATCATGCAGGACTTTGTAGTTGACATGGCCTGCTTCAGCTCCTGTTGCTGCTGTGTGGCAGTGGCAGTCTGTGGTTGGTGAGTAGAGGCTACACTCATGGTGCCCCATGACACTTGTGCAGGACCACTGTGCAGTGTGGCCTAGGGACATCACTTCCATCTTAGACTGGGGAACTGAGGGACTAGGCAGAGCAGCCTGTGACCCCCGAGTGCCAGCCAGACAGTGACGAGATAGCTGAGGCTGGCTCTTGTGTTCAGGGCCAGTTGGAAAGATTTGCAGCTCCCCTTCCTGGAGGCCACTGTTCCACCCAATGAGGGGTCAAAGCTGACTCTCAGTGGAGTTTCTAGAGACATCTGTTTCTAGTCCCCTTTGGGGACTGCTCCCTCTGTCTTAGGGTCACCATTGCTGTGGTGAAACACCATGGCCAAAGCAACTTGGGGAGGAAAGGGTTTATTCAGTTTACATTTCCACATCACAGTTCATCATCTAAGGAAGTCAGGACAGGAACTCAAACAAAGCAGGGACCTAGAGGCAGGAGCTGTTGCAGAGACCATGGAGGGATGCTGCTTACTGGCTTGCTTTATTATAGAACCGAGGACCACCAGCCCAGGGATGGCACCACCCACAATGGGCTGGGCCCTCCTCCATCAATCACTAATTAAGACAATGTCTTATAGGCCTGCCTGCAGCCTGATCTTATGGAAACATTTTCTCAGTTGAGGTTCCCTCCTCTCAGATGACTAGCTTGTGTGAAGTTGACATGAAACACCCCTCACTCTTAGGGGGAAGTATTCTCTGCTCCCCAGCTAGCTGCTTGCTGCCTTTTGGCTCAGGGGCTCACAAGTCACCAGCCACTTGGCATCATGCTATTTTAGCTGCGAGAAGTTCCAGGACGTGGACTTGGAGCTGAACGTGGACAACTCTGCCTTCTACCATCAGTTTGCTATCGCCCAGGTAGGTGGTGTTTTAGGCAGGAAGAGAAGTGGCCATGTTGGGGATGGGGGTGGGGACCACAGCAGAGAGAACCTGATCCCAGGCAAGGAAATCCCAGATTCAGCTATGGTGAGGCCGTTAGGGGAGGTGCAGGCTGGGGGAGCAGCAGGAGATCCCCCCCCCCCCACCTCAGGGTGGGCTGGGAGAGCTGGATCTCTGAGCAGGGGTTGTGGGGGGCGGGCAAGAGAAGGCGTGGGCAGACACATGGAGTGAGCTCAGGAGTCAGAGGGTGTGAAGTGCTGAGTGGGTGGGAGGAAAGAGGAGGGCATAGGAGGGCAGGAGGTGCAGGAAATGGGGCATAGGATCTGGGGTTGCCAGCAGGACAGGGTTTGGATTCTGGTGTGGCTCCAAGTGTTCAGAGAATGCTGGAGGGTCCCTGAGCCGCCGGGTGCTGTGTCTGAGGGTGAAATGAGAGACCTGCCCTAGGAAGATCTTGATCCCAGCCTGTCCTCCCTTTCATGTGACTTTTAGACTATGGAGACACATTGGTAGTTGAGGGCCCTGGGGAAAGCTTTAGGATTTCCCTGCCCCCTGATTTCTGCATTTGTGCCCCAGACAGGTGGTGTAGGTTAGGGGCACCTAGGTGGGGCTGAGCATGGACACCTGTCCTTGCTGCATGGGGCTTCCCCCTCCGTGGCTTCCTTCCATGCCCCAGTCTGGCTTCTGGAGGCTCTGCTTTGTCAAAGGCTGGACTGAGATGATTCTTGCCACTGACAAAAGCCCATGGAAGTCCCAAAGTTCTTTGCTGAGATGAGCTGAAACGGTCAGAGAGACCTTCACGCAACTTTAGCTTAAGATGCTTTAGAACTAATTTGGACCAATTAGACAGAGGCGTGCACAGAGTAAGGACAAACACGCTCAGATGAGAATCAGTTTGATGCCTTGCAGACCTGGAGCTGATTTCATTGTTTCTCCTTCAGCTGTTTGGAAACAGCTGATAAAGGTCAATTTATTCCCCTGATGGGAGGGGCTCCCTGATCTATAGGCACTCCATAGAGCCCAGTGGGTCGGGGTGGGAAGAGAGCATTGCCCGGGTCCTGCTTCTCCTCAGGGAACCTCATCAGTGCAGGTGAGAATGGCTGAGCACCACAAGCCTCTGCGCAAACCTGGGTTCTTGTGGGTGATGGACCTAACAGTCACTGCAGAGAGTAAGCCAAAGGAGGGTGTGCATGGGCTCTCAGGTGCATGACCCCCCTCTGGCCTTAGTGTGCCCTTCCCTTCCCTGCAGAGCTAGAGCTAGGAGGTGGGTACGGAGCACACTGGACAATGAGCCACCCCCCCCCCCCCCCCCACCCCACCACCACCACTGATGCTGCTCTATCTTCTCTGCAGTTTGGCCTGTGGGCCTCGTGGCTGGCCTGGCTGGCGATCACCACCCTGGCGTTCCTGAAGGTTTACCACAACTACCGCCAGGAAGACCTGTTGGACAGCCTGGTTCACGAGAAGGAGCTGCTGCTGGCCAGGCCAGCCTCCCGCACCTCCTTCCAGGGGGAGAAGAGTGCTGTCATCTAGGCTGTGCCAGGGTGGCCCCCTTTCCCGAGGCCTGCCCTGAGGGGTGGCTGGGGCCCCACCCAGGTTGGCCAACGCAGCTCCGCATGTGTCTCTGGGCTCTGCCCACCATGAGCAGAGCGCTCGTGTTCCCGTGGAGAGCCCGACAGCGGTGGCACAGAGACCAGAGACTTGGGGATGGGGTGCCTTCTGGCTTCCTGTCCCGGCCTTGCTTAGTGTGATCCATGCTCTGCCTCTGTGTGACCGTTGGCCCATCCACGTGTGTAGATGGGAGTGTGACTGCAGAGCAGAGGTGATGGCACTGGGCTGGCGGCATCGGCACCGCCACAGGCTCCAGCACACCCGAGTCCCTGCCCCTTCTGGAGGGGCTCTCTTTCCATCCCATAGCATCTTCAGCTAAGGCCCCTAGAAGGTAATGTCACCCCTCCCCCATAGCAGCAGCAGGTGGAGGTCCTGGTAGGAATGTGGGACCCTGGGCTGGGCTGTCTTCTGCTCTGTGAGGATATCTGGGGCTGCTTGGCTGTGGCAGGAGAGTCCTACCCTCTGCCCTTTGAGGCTTTCTAGGTGGCATGGTTCTCTGTGTTCCAGGGGTGGAGCCCCCATGGCAGAAGAGGCCCAGCCCATCTGGATCTCAGTGAGTGCACTCAGTGTTCCTGGCCCTAGTGTGAAGTTGTGCTCCAGCACTGTTCCTCCGGTCCCAGGCAAGGCGATCCTGACCTGTGTCAGCTCACTGTCCACCATCAGTGGCTGGTGTGTTCCCAGGTGGAAGGTGCTGGCTCCGTAAAGGTGTGGCCTAGGCTCCCTGTGAGGGCCTGAGGGAGATCACTTGGGCCCTAAGAACTGAAGCCAGCTAGCAAGGACGGTCAGGATGCTGTGTAAGAGGGTGCTTATCTGGGGAGGTCAGGGCTAGGCAGACTGACACTCCAGCCTTCTCTGGGGGCTTTGGCTTGTGGCCTGGCTGAAGTCTCCAACCTGACCTGGTCTCTCCTCTAGACCCTCACACCAGCCCTAGTCTGTGGGACATGGAACTCTGTCTAGCCCTGAAGTCCCCTTTTGTCTCCCTAGGATTGGCTCCTTCCCCATCTTCTGCCCCACATCCCTACTAAGGCTATAGTCACTTAGGACCTGGAGGGACAGGAGACAGGCTGGGGCCCCTGGGACCTAGGATCTGCCTCAGGTGTGGGCCTGCCCTTGGCAGCTGTCTCTTGGGGATTGGGACCTGGTCAAGTCTAGAGAGGCCTTCATTCACCTAAAGATGCCTAGACTTTCCCAGATGTCAATGTCCCAGGGACTCCTGGGGAAGGGCCTCTGGCCTAGGAGCTCTGGCAGGACCTGTTGGCTGTAGCCATGGGCAGGGGTGTCTGTCCAGGAGAGGCCTCTCTGGATGTATGGCAAAGAGGCAGGCAGAGGATGCAGCATGGTCCCCAAGATGCCCCTGCTCCTCTCCAGCTTGTTTCAGGGCAACCCTTGTTTCTATCTTCCTGGTAAAGCTGATAGTGGTGAGTCCTAAGCCTCCACGTGTCTGATTCTCAAGTCAAAATATCAAAATAAAGATGAAACATCTGAGATGCTGTGTGGATGAGCTGTTTGTGGCTTTGCCAACCAGCCAGTCCAGTTCGGGCCCCACCTCCCACTCCCTGACTCTCAGGCTTTAGCTGTTGGTTTATGATTTAAACGGTCTTGTCCTGTTCTGTTCCAGGTGCTCACGGGGCGGTCCTTCATGCCTGGGCATTTAAGGAGTTTGACTCTTGTGGCCCCTCCCCCCCCATTCCTACACCATCCCTCAGACATGAGTTTGGGGTCTGGTGACATCTCTTAGGCACATGTATCTCTGTGTGTGTCTTTGAACATTTATTCTAGAACAAAATAGGACTGGGGATGCAGCACGGTGGCAGACCATTTGCCTAGCGGTGCTGGGTTTGCACTGTGAAAAGGAAATGAAGCAAACGGAAAACCCAAACTAGCTAGGGCAGGGTTCTGTGGCCCCTACAGAGCTGGGCACACTTTTTCTGGGGTGGGAAGCCCTGGTTCTCTGTTGTAAAACATGGGGTGACCAATCCCTTTCCTAGAGGGTATTCACTCTCAGAAGCAGGGACGGAAGGGTGGCCTCAAGGTCTTCCATCTCATCTCTTAGTGTCTGTTTCCATAGCTGGAATAACAGGCCAGTAATGAGCCTGTCTTTTACCAGAGTGGGATGAGATGAACGGGTCCTGGGGCAGCTGGGCTGGTGCAGGCAACAGTAGCCATGGTGATGGCAGATCCTGGTGAGTGGCTTCCCAGGCTGGTCCTCTCTAGACCACTCCTGGAAGCAGGGTTTCTCTCCACTGGCCCCTCCCTGACTGTGCCCTCAAACTTTATAGCTGGAGACCACTGTGTGGAGTACCTGAAGGCCAGAGAGGGGCAGATGGCATCCCAGTAAGCTAGAAATCTGAGCACATCTTTCTGGGGAGGATGTGGTCCTGGAGGCATGGTGGGTCCCCCAAATTCTCATGAATGACAGCTGCAAAGGACCTGTGGGTTGTAGGGTTAGGTGGAGGGTATGCTCTGGTGTCTAGATGAGCATGCTTGGCCCTGAAGGGATTCCACAACAACTGTGTTACATCCCTCATTTCTGTAATAACCCTGAGGTGAAGAGGGTGTGGGTGTTTTATGGAATCTGTTTCTGCCCACATAAATAGGGAGACACCTTAAGAGGACAACCACAAGCCTCCTCCCTGGCTCCCAAATCCTGATCAGAAGTTTATTCCAGGGTGGTGCAGGGTCCCCCTGGTGGAGCCTCCTGGTGTCTGACTGGGCCTCCTCTCTGTGTTCAGGGCTCCCCCTCCAGGCAGGTCTAGGGGGTCCTGAAGTTCAGTATGATGTGCTTGCTTCCCTTGACCTTGCAATATGCACGACAGAACTATGTCTCCATGGGTTCAGGAGACAAGGCAGGCCTGATGGCCTTGAACTTGTCTGTGGCCCTGGAAGTGGGACTTCTCAGAACAAAAGGATTTAAGAATACACACACACACACACACACACACACACACACACACACACACACACACACACTTTTGTTCTGAGAGCTGCTGCCTTCAGAGTTGAACTCTGCCCCCACACCACAGATCTTGGTGTGAAGTGGAGGAGTCAGACCCAGGCTCAGATACCCACCGGGCTCCCATGAACTGCAGAGGAAGGCCCCTGAGATCGTCTCCTGAAGGTATGACAGAAGCTGGGGCTAGCCTTCAGAGCAGCAGGAGTTTGGGGCTCGTCTTCCCAAACTGCCCCTCAGATGTGGGTGACACTTATCCTCAAAGAGTTGTATGGCATGCGTGGCAGCATCCAGGCGTGACAGCATCCAGGTGTGGCAGCATCCAGGCCAGGGATCCCAAGACAAAAGACTGCCGGGAGCACAGGAGTCCCCAACCACGATGGCTGAGTTCTTTCTCTGGTACAACCTTAAAGCCCCAAATCCCAGCCTGTGCTGACTGGAGTCGGGGGTAGTTGTAGCATCAAGCCAGAGGCACCCCATTTTCCCACTTAATTCACTACAGCAGCCTTTTGGAGCTCCTGGGTGTGTCAAGCACTGGCTAACAGAGCTCTGTCTTGGGACTAGTCTTAGTGCCTGGGCTACACCACCATGGCCCCCAAGCCACCCTACCCGCCCCCCTCCAACATCACCCTCCGGCGATGGTCAGAGGTGTAATTGCCATTCAGCCACGTGTCAGTGCCAACAGGCAAGGACTACATGCCACAGACGCAAGACAAGGACAAGGAGCCAGCCCCAGAGGTCCTCCAGGGCTGCTGTGACATGATTGGCCTGGCCACAGTACAGGCCTAACACCACTCCAAGCAGAACACACAGAGTCAGCCACAGGAATAGGGAGCCACTGCAGGACGCTGGCCGGAGTAGAGAGCCACCACGGGAAGCTGGTCGTCTGGGCACTGTAGGAGGGCTGCAGGTCAGTCCAGGCAGCTCCCCCATGAGGCCCTGCAAGGCTCTTTCTCTCCGCTGGTGGGGCTGGTATGGAGGGAGACTTACGTCGCCCGGCTGTTGCCCTGTACTTGGCCATCAGGACGATGGTCAGGTAGGGTCCTGGGGTGAGTCTCATGGAATCCATGGGGCATGGGCTCTTGTCCTTGCCTGCCTAAGGAAGACTGCACCTATTTAGGGATGCTGCTGCTCACCGACATGTTAGGGATCTGGGGAGTGGCCCTATGGGGATGGGGTCACTTCTAGGGCGATCAGGGGAGACAGAGTCAGGATCTAGAGTGACTCGGGATGTGGGGACAGGGGTGTGGTTGAGGCTGTGTCTGGCTCTGCCCTGTGGAGGTGGAGGCCCAGGACCTGCTGGCAGATGGGGCCTCCTTCTCAGAACTCACCCTTGATGGCGGCTGTGGTGTCCTTGCGGGCAATGTCTGGGAAGGAGATCATGATGGTTTAGTTAGGAAAATGTCCTCAAGCTCTCCCACCCCACCATACAGAGGTACTGAGACAAGCCTCACTGTGAGATGAAATATCTAGAACCTAACCCCTCCCTAGAGAGAGGAGGTGATGGTCACAACTGCATTCTCCCCTGTTGGCTGCTGTCCCACTGACCATGGCTGATCCTCATGACCCCACATTACAGGTTTATTGGGGCTCTGTCTAGGAAGGCAGAATAAGGACTGGCTTTTCTTGATGGTCCCAGACCATGCCAGAGTTGCAAGGGCACATGCCCACCCCACCCCACCCCACCCAGACCCTTGCACCAAAGCCTCTGGCCCCTCTTACAGTGGACAGCCACCTCCAGGGGCTCTCGGAACCGCACATGCCTTGAACTTCTCTGTGGCTCAGCCCCATGGCACCCACATTCCTGCCGTCTGGGTCTCAGGATAGAGGGAGGGCACTTCCTATCGCCACTCTAGGGTGGGGATGGAGAACAAATGATTGTGAGCCCTTTCCATTCAAGCCTGGCACCCTGGGCTGTGGTATTTGCTGATTCTTCTGTGCTTAATGGAGAGAACCTACTGTGGAGGACCAGAGAAGGACAAGGAGACCTCAGGACCAGCCATCCACCTTGCCCAGCTCCTGCAGTGCTGCTCCATGGAATGAAGCCTCAACAGTCATGAGTAGGTGAGCTCAGTGCCTAGAAGGCCCATGCTTCTTCCCAGGCTGTGCCCCCTGCCAATCCCGGGGGTTCTGAGGGAAATTCTTCACACCCAGAGGAATGACAGCAGTAGACAAGGGTACCAGCGATAACCCCACCAACCGAGGACGGCCTGTACAAAATCACATGATCCCTGGGAACACCATCAGAGGCCGCAAGACTCAGGCACCGAGAGCCCAGTGGCCAGGAGCATGACTGGCAAGGGCTGGGTGCAGAGCCTGACAACTTCCCTGAACCATGTGCTTGGCTTTAGACACCCTGGGCTTCTGACACAGTTCCCTGGATAGGCGTTGCCAGGAAACTCAGACCTGGCTTTGCAGCCTCAGAGGTTGCTGGGCCCTCTTCTGTGAGAGGAAGTGTAACAGGCAATTGTTCAGACCCCTGTAAGAATTGTTAGGGGGAACCTGAGACATGGGGGAGGGCCTTTGGTTTAGAGGGTCAAGTACACTCCATAGAGTGGGGCCCCAGCCAAGGCTGACAGATGGCTGTGGGCAGCTGGCAGGCTGGGGTCTATCCTCTATGAATCTCCCCTCCCTTCACTTAGGATGCACTTCAGGTGTCTGGCAGGTGGAGGAAGGCAGCATTCACATGCTACACACCCAGAGGCTACCTTCCTGCCCTGTTCCAGTCACCCTGTGAACCTCAGCAGCTTCATCCATGACATGGGACAGCAGGCTGTTTGTGGGACAGAGCGCAGGGAAGCCAGGGCTATTTCCAAGTTGTCCGTGGCAGGATACTGTACTCTGCACAGCTTGATGAGAAGTCCTGGGGGGCTGCCCTGCCCCACCCTCAGCTGCCTGTGCTAAGGTTAGCCTGGCATATCTCTGCCTCTTCCTTGGCCTGGCAGCAAGCATCCCAGGTCTGGGCTCCTCCCACTTGGAACCCCCCTCTTGCTCCTTGAGTCTCTTCCCTCTCTTGCCTGGACAGAGCTGTTAACAGCCTCGGCCAGCTGTGTCTCCACCCCTTCTCTTGCTCTGAAGTCCTTCACCAACCAGCTCT
>CABHPP010161676.1:493-16935 GCA_902168425.1 Peromyscus attwateri | reverse complement strand
AGAGAGAGAGAGAGAGAGAGAGAGAGAGAGAGAGAGAGAGAGAGAGACTGAGGTGACAATGGCATCCTCTTTATAGGTGTCCACTCTCAGGTTTAACTGTGACAGTCTGGGGTTGAACTGAGAACTCCAAGAGCTTCAGCACAGGTGTCCTGCAAGGACTTTGACTCAGATAGCTTCCTCAGTTCCTCTGTGAATTGGCTGAGGCAGGAGCATGGACATGGGCTTGAATGGATGGAAAACACACTCCCAAGCACTGGCAGAACACTATGGACAGAAGTTTCAGGACAGAGCCAGACTGGATGCAGACACCATCTCTGACACAGAGTCCTTGGAGCACAGCACCTGTCATCTGAGGACTCTGCCATCTATTGCTGTGCAAGGCCCAGTGTCAGCACATATCTGAAGTGTGTCAGAAAGGAGCAAATGTGTCTGAAGGAGCAAGAAGCCACCTTGGGCCTGAGAGGGCAGGGAAGAGTAACCTGAAGACTTGCTCAAAACTTGTGGTTAAGTACTGAGGAAAGGAACACCAGGACTAACAATTATTCTCTTTGCATAAGGAGTTTTCCTAGTCACCTTGCATGCAAGAGTGAGAGAGCAGAAGTTTTACATTAATGAACTTGTTTCACATATTCCCGTGCTGATGTTAATGTGAGCACAGGTTTCTGCCATAATTGGGTCACTTTCCTGGGTAGAAATGTTTGAACATATATTACATCAGTGTCTAATTCCTAAGAGATGACCAACTTAGCTGCTAAACTACTATTAACAAAATTCCCTCAACAGCCTAGTTTGTCTGTATGATATTTGAGGGGTAGTTTCAAAGATAACCATTTATCCTGATTTCACATTCATTGTCTTTCCTAGTCCTTCTACCCTGCCCTATAATTACAAGCCTGCCATTGAACACTGACTCACAGTGACACAAGGCCATCTCCTTCTCTCTTTGGGGCATAAGGTGTCACAGTCATCGTCAGTCCTTTACTTAAGATGTATTATAGTTTTCGGATGGTGATTTATGAAATTTTTCAAGATGAATGATCTTCAGAAGATGTTTATAACTTCTGAAGGAGGACATTCAAGTGATCTCCAGAGACATCTCAACACTTTTTTTCCCTTGCACCTGAGATATGTGACCGCCGAGGAAACCATGGTATGTCAATTTGTGAGTGAATCAGAGTGAGGAGATCAGAACCAGGTTCCAGATACAATAATCTTTGTAAAGGGACTCAGGAATAGTGCAAATGGTGCTCAGGACTTTCAGTGCTGTGCAAAGGATCAAATACAGCACAGTGACAGAAAAAACTGTTGGGTGTTTGTGATCAATGAAAACAGGCCCAGGCAGTGAAGAAGGGTGACATAATCCAGAGAGTAAAGAGTGAGTGAGAATGCTAGAAATCAATGTGTGCATGTATTTTAGAGAAACTCTTGCCCAGTTTCACACACATTGTACCAGCCCAGCCTATACTGTGATCCTCACATTAGTTTAACTTAGGAGAAAAAGTTTATGTCATCTTTTTATGATGCCACTGAGTCTAGACTTCGGTGTATAAATTCAGTGTTGAGAGGAAAATGTCTGTGTAAATCCTGTGTAAAACAGATTAATCAGACCAAACTCCTGCACATTGCTGCCCATGATATCCACTAGCAGCCCACCATACTGGAGTATGGAGCACACCATTATACACAATACCCAGGAGAACAGACATGCAGAAAGCCAAGGGAAGCACCTCCAGCACCCTGAAACAGGGATAACTGTTCCTCTACAATGAAAAGAGAATACTGTCATGAAGGTGTTTCTCACTGTTCTGACAGTCCAAGGACATCATTTCAATTCTGACTAGTGACAGAAGAGAAGACATGCATCAGACTGGTTCCAGTCACTTCTATCCAGTAACATTTGGTGCATCTCATTCATGACCTGATATTAGTGTAAAATATGCATGAATAACCTGAATTTATGTAGTATATTTGCTTTATTACTAAGAATTTTTTTAATTCATTTTACATACCAAAGATCACCCTCTTCCCTCCTCCCACCTCTTCAACCTACCCCTCCCATCTCACCCCCCATTCTCTCCTACAAGAGGGTAAGGCCTCCTATGGGGAGGTACATTTAGTAAAGGCAAGTCTCAAATCCCCCCTCTACCTCAAGGCTGTGTGAACTGTCCCATCTTAGGTAGTGGGCTCCAAAAAGACGGCTCATGCACCAAGGATGGAATCTGATCCTACTGCCAGAAAGCCTCTTAAGTAGATCAAGTTACACAACTGTCTCAGTATGCAGAGGGCATGGTTCAGCCCCATGCAGGCTCCAGAGCTGTTGATCCAAATTTCATGAGTTCCCACTAGTTTGGTTTCATCATCTCAGCAGGTTTCCCCATCATGACCCTGATGCACTTGCTCATATAATCTCTCTTCTCCCTCTTTGACTGGACTCCTGGAGCTCTACCTGGTATTTGGCCATGGATCTCTGCATCTGCTTCCATCAGTCATTGGAGAAAAGTTCTGTGATGACAGTTAGGGTATTCACCGATCTGGTCATTGGGCCAAGCCAGTTCAGTTCTGGCACCCTCTTCACTATTTCTAGTAGTCTAAGCTGGGATAATTCTTGGGGATTCCTAGGGACCTCCCTAGCACCAGGTTTCTCTCTATCCCCATGATATCTTCCCCTTTCATGGCATCTCTTTTATTGCTTTCCCAATCCATCCCTGTTCCAGCTCGACCATACCACTCTCTTATGTTCTCTTCCCCCATCCCCTAACCTCCATTGCCCACCCCTCATCCTCATTTAATCATGGAGATCTCATCTATTTCTCCTTCCCAGGGCGATCCATGAATCCCTCTTTGGGTTCTCCTTATTGGATAGCTTCTCTGGAGTTGTGGGTTGTTGTCTGGTTATCCTTTGCTTTATATCTAGTATCTACTTATGAGTGAGTACATACCATGTTTGTCTTTCTGAGTCTGGGTTACCTCACTCAGGATGATATTTTCTAGTTCTATCCATTTGCCTGCAAATTTCATGATGTCATTGTTTTTTTCTGCTGAGTAGTACTACATTGCGTATATGTGCCACATTTTCTTTATCCATTCTTCAGTTGAGGGGCATCTAGGTTTCTTCCAGTTTCTGGTTATTACAAATAATGCTGCTAAAAACATAGTTGAGCATGTGTCCTTGTGGTATGATTGAGCATTCCTTGAGTATATGCCCCAAAGAGGTATAGCTAGGTCTTTAGGAAGATTGATTCCCAATTTTCTGAGAAACCACCATACTGATTTTCAAAGTGGCTGTACAAGTTTGCATTCCCACCATCAGTGGAGGAGTGTTCCCCTTGCTCCACATCCTCTCCAACATAAGCTGTCTTCAGTGTTTTTGATCTTAGCCATTCTGACAGGTGTAAGATGGTATCTCAGAGTTGTTTTGATTTGCATTTCCCTGATGTCTAAAGATGTTGAGCAATTCTTTAAGTGTCTTTTGACCATTTGAGATTCTTCTTTTGAGAATTCTCTGTTTAGCTCTGTAGCCCATTTTAAAAAATTGGATTGTTCATTATTTTAATGTCTAGTTTTTTGAGTTCTTTATATATTTTGGAGATCAGCTCTCTGTCAGATGTGGGGTTGGTGAAGATCTTTTCCCATTCTGTAGGCTGTTGTTTTGTCTTATTTACCATGTCCTTTGCCTTACAGAGCTTCTCATTTTCAGGAGGTCTCATTTATTAATTGTTTCTCTCAGTGTCTGTGCTGCTGGTGTTATATTTAGGAAGTGGTTTCCTGTGCCAGTGTGTTCATGACTACTTCCTCTTTTCTCTTCTGTTGGGTTCAGTGTGACTGGTTTTATATTGAGGCCTTTGATCCACTTGGTCTTGAGGTTTGTGCATGGCGATAGATATGGATCTATTTGCAATTTTCTACATGTTGACATCCAGTTATGCCACCACCATTTTTTGAAGATGCTTTCTTTTTTTCCTTTGTACAGTTTTGGCTTCTTTGTCAAAAATCAGGTGTTCATAGGTGTGTGGGTTAATGCCAGCATCTTCAATTTGATTCCATTCTTCCACATGTCAGTTTTTATGCTAATACCAAGCTATGTTTATTACTATAATTCTGTAGTAGAGCTTGAAGTCATGATGGTGATACCTCTAGAAATTGCTTTATTGTACAGGATTATTTTAGATATCCTAAGTTTTCTGTTTTCCTGCATGAAGTTGAGTATAGTTCTTTCAAGATCTGTTAAGAATTGTGTAGGGATTTTGATGGGGATTGCATTGAATCTGGATTGCTTTTGGTAAGATGCCATTTTTTATGGTTGATTCTACCTATCCACGAGCATGGGGATCTTTCCATTATCTGATATCTTCTTCAGTTGCTTTCTTCAAAATGTAAAGTCTTATCATACAGGTCCTTCATTTGTTTGGTTAGAGATAGCAAAAGGTATTTTATATTATTTGTGGTTATTGTAAAGGATGATGTTTCTCTGACTTCTTTCTCGGGATAATCAGACTACAACCTACAGCTCTACAGAAGCTAGGAAACAAGGAGGACCCTAAGAGGAATTCATGGATCACATTGGGAAGGGAAAACAGAGGACATCTCGAAGAGTAAATTGGGGATGAGGGGGAAGAGAACATGAGGGAATGGGGTGTTCAAGCTGGTGGAGGGATGGAGTGGGAGAGCAATGAAAGAGATATCTTGATAGAGGGAGACATTATGGAGTAAGGGAGAAACCTAGTGCTAGGGAAATACCCAGGAACCCACAAGGACGACTCCAGATTAGACTACTGGTAATAGTGGAGAGGGTGCCTGAACTGGCCTATTCTGGTAATCAGATTGGTGAAATTTCTAATACTCATCATAGTACCTTTATCCAGTAACTGATGGAAGGAGATGCAGAGATCCACAACCAAGCACCAGGCTGAACTCCAGGAGTCCAGTCAAAGAGAGGGAAGGGGGATTATATGAGCAAGGAGAGGGGGTCAAGATCATGATGGAGAAATCTACAGACAACTGAACTGAGTCAAAGGAACTCATGAACTTTAGGCCAACAGCTGTGGAACCTGCATGGGACCAGACTAGACTCTCTGCATATGGGAGACAGTTGTGTAGCTGGGTCTGTTTGACGGGCCCCTGGCAGTGTGTTCAGGATCTATCCCTGGTGCATGAGCTGGCTTTCTGGATCCCATTCCATGTGGTCTGACCCTTTGCTCAACCCTAATAAAGCAGAGAGGAGCTTTGTCTTGCCTCAACTGAATGTACCAGTCTTTGATGTCTCCCATGGGAGAACTTACCCTGTTGGAGGAGGGGATGAGGGTGGGTCTGGAGAAAGATTGGGGGAGCAGGAGGAGGGATAAGGGGGATCTATGGTTGGTATATAAAATGAATTAAAAACATTAAAAAAGTAAAACTGCAACTTCAGTATAAGCCATGATAAACGAACCTGCAGGGAAGCTAAGAACCAGCAGGTGGCACAATAGAGACAAGAATCCCCAGTAGAGAGACGAGGTTGGTGTGGAGGGGACTCCAGATCTTTCCTATGTCCCCTCCTGCCCTATTCTCACCACTAAAGATAGTATAACAATTTTTAAAACTATAACATGGATGGAGAGAAACTCCTGAGGACCCACACCAAGCTGAGGATCTATTGGCATTTGATGATAAATGAGGAAAACATAATCAATTTTCTTTGGAAAGTTTCCTATATACTAGTGAATGACTGCACCTATGTGCATATAAATGGAACTGACTGGACTCACTGTGTCACTTGTTGTTGAAACAAAAGAGGTCAGGCAGTTGGGAGAGAGACCTATTTGATGATCCCAAGAGGAATCAGTGGTGCATAGTGGGTGTACATATGATCACATTATATTTTATCATGGATTAAAATTTCAATGACTATAAAGTATGGAATGTAAAAATAACAATTTTACATGGGTTTAGAATTTTTATACACATGTATTTTGTATACTGCATATATATCTCTATAATCTCTAACCTTCATTTTCCTTCTCCTCCTACTTTACCTTTATTCTTCTAGACAATTTCACTTATACTTCATCATGTATTTGTATTCATAGTTGTATGTAAGTATGAAATATCTAAGAACTACTAATGAGAGTCTCATTTAATGTGTGTGTCTCTGAGATGCTCTTAATTAATACATAATCTCTAGCTGCACTCATTTTCTATAACTGATGCAATTTCCATATTCCTTGGAGATGAAAAACAGTTGTGTTGTTTATACAAACATGTCTTCTTGATGAAAACCTCTGTTGACATATACATAGTTTAGTTTATTTCCATAATCAGATAAGGGGATGCTGCTGTAATAATCATTGTTGTGTAAATATTACTGAAATATATATATTTTTGTGCCCTCAGCATCCTGTTGCCTTACCGAGGTATCCTCTACCTTCTTCTCCAGCTGGAATAGGTCCTGATCTAAGAAGTACCCTATTCATGAATATGCAAATTACTTGAGTCTATGGTGATAAATACAAGGATGTACAATCCCCTCAACAACATATGATCAGTGTCCACCCACAGTCACTGAGCACACAGGTCCTCACCATGGGACGGAGCTGGATCATCCTCTTCCTCCTGTCAGTAACTACAGGTAAGGGACTTTCCATTTCCAAACCTGAAGAAGGAACAGGGACTGAGGTGACAATGACATCCACTCTGCCTTTCTCCCCACAGGTGTCCACTCCCAGGTCCAGCTGCAGCAGTCTGGGTGAGGCCTGGGGCCTCAGTGAAGTTGTCCTGCAAGGCTTCTGGCTAAACCTTCACCAGCTACTGTATGCACTGGGTGAAGCAGAGGCCGGGTCAGGGCCTGGAGTGGATTGGAATTATTGGTTGTGGAACTGGTGAAACTAACTACAATCAGAAGTTCCAGAGCAAGGCCAAACTGACTGTAGACAAATCCTCCAACACAGCCTACATGGATCTCAGCAGCCTGACATCTGAGGACTCTGCAGCCTATTACTGTGCAAGACACACACAGTGTTGCAACCCATACCCTGAATGTGTCAGAAAACCTGGAAGAGCAGGAAGCTGCCCTGGGACTGAGATGACAGAGGAGATTAGTGTGGACACTTGTTCAAAAATAATCATTCAGAGTGACCCTTTGTCATTTCATAGTCTTTTAGGGTTTTTGTCAGCTTTTCAAAAGAACATCAGAGAATAAAGTGATGATGATTCAGGAATCTTAGAGTACACCATACTTTGACCAGTTGTTTACCAGTGACCACCTCCCTTGACATGATTCCTTTTAAATAAACTAAAATAGTACAAACTGTAGTAATACATTATGATATAAATATCCCTTAAATATAAGGGATTGGATCTGTTGCTATAGTAGCTGAGAATAAACTATAGCATAAATTAAGTAGGTAAAAGACAAATCAACAGCATGTGCACAAACAAACCCCCTTTCATAGTCCAATTTGGTTGGCCTAAAAGAAGCACAGGCAGTTTGTTGAAATGGGTCCCCATAGATTTTGGGGTAGGTGATTTAACCTCTCCTATGAAATACAATTTTATGTCTTTAGTTGTTGATATATGAATTGCTTTTGGTAGTAGTAATCAAATCTATTATTGTTATAGGATTAGGGATGGAGCTCAGTGTCACATTGTGGAGTCCCCAGGGTATGGAGTCTGCTACTTTCGCAACAAGCTGGGCTCCTGCTCAGATACCACTGGGGAAAGAGCAGTGGGATTCCAAGCTGGGAATGTAGAGACCCGATCCTCTCAGCAGCAGTCCTGGGTGCTCATTCCCCTGTTTCCTGAAATTGGATTCTCTTTGTCACCACCATCCACGTAGACTGGATGTAAAAAATTACATTTTGCAGGTGTTATAGATGGAGGTTTACTCTTCTGAGGATGATTAGAAAGTTTTAGCTTATATTATTTTTTGAAAATGGCCTCTTCCCTCCACATTTGAAACACATAGGAGACCACAAGGACAAGCCAGAATCTGAGCCTTATGTTCCTCTGTGCCATCATTTTGAGATGCGTTTATCAAATCAGCAATAGTACGAGAGGTATCAGCAACTTCAGAATGAAGCCTTTTACAGTTAAAATTTTCATTTTGATGAGTAGATGAAAGAGATAAGGTGGACACTACTTCTTTATAATCTGTCTGCTGCTCTATAGCTTGTTGCAGATGAAGGAATAAGTCACAAAGGGCTCTGTAGATTTCTCTGTATAGTGGGAAATATGCCTGTTGAAGTGTTAATATCAGGAAATTTATTCCAAGCCCTGACAGCAGCTTGGCTGCTTTGACTGTGAACCACTTGAAGGCTGGCAAGCTGTTGTGCCACTCTTTGGAAGTTTCCTTGTCTGATAATTTGATGGTAAGTAATGTTTGTACAGGTCTCTGCCTTTGGTTATGAGCAGCAGTGGGCAGGCATTTGTTAATTCATTACTGAAGCCACAGACTAAACTAAGGGGTGGTGGGAATTGTTTGCATAAGAACTTGTCAGGCTAAGAGTATTATTTCATAGATATTTGCCATAACATCTATTATTCTTGTAGGGAAATGACTCTCAACCCCATTTTGTGCAACATCATATTTGAGATCTTTCTATGTGGAGAATGGTGGTGGGGGGTCATGGGTAGGATTTGTCATACTTATCTAATGACTAGAAACATTGTGTGTAATTGTGCAGCCTGAGAAACTTCTTTAAGGCCTTCTGTGGGTAAGGATCAATTAATATGTTAACATACAGAAGGGAAGTATGAAGAGAAGAACCAAGTGATTTAGTAGGAAGACAGTTTTTTTGGGACTTCCTTTTCCTTTGGTGAGACTGTAGTGCTAGCCTAAGCTGGTTCCACAGGTTTAAATGTTTTAATGTAACTGGTCCCATAGAGCAGCAGAACTTATCATTTTTTCTTCAGTATTCTGAATGAGTCTCATGGCTGGGACACCATGAATGTTTCTTAGTAACAGTCAAGAGTCAACAAAGTCAATGGACTTTTTCTTAATTATGCTTTGGCACCAATTCATTTATGTATGTTTTGTAGTTGGTTGGAACACATTAATAATACACTCAGATTCATCAATACTGTTTCCACATCACATTAGGGAAAGAAATCAAACAATTCCCCTTGATGTCATTTAACTAAGAGCAAGCTCAGATTTAAATCCCCTACGTGACTCTTCCTGTGTTGCCTTCTGTTGTATCTGTTGTAGGATCTGAATCTCTGTATCCATCTCCATCTTTTCTTATGCCTCTCTCTCTGTCTCCTTGGATCTCTGTCTCTCTGTGTGTCTGTGTCTCTCTCTTTCTCTCTCTCTCCTTCTCCCTCCCTCTGTAGCCCTCTCTCTCTCTGTGTCTCAGATCTTTGCTCTGTATTTGTTGAACATCACAGGAAGCATCACATGGGAAAAGAATAAGGAATATTTGAGAGAAAAATTTAAGTGAGTTTTTACTATGGATTAATAACTTTTTCCAGCTGACTCAAATAAGTAGTACACACTTTCTTTTTTGTCAAATAACATCTGCATATTGTTTTATGAAATCCTGGATACACATTTTATAAAATGTATTTAAACGTACATTTTCTGTTTTCAGCAAAAGGTTATCATAACACACATACAAACACTCATGCATTAGTCTTCAGTCAGGAACATGGAAGAGCACACAAACATAGGTTAGAGCTATGGCTTATCACTTTATGTAAAAACTGATTATATAGGAAATCTAGGCAAGTAAGGTTGGGTGGTACAATATTCTCTTAAAGGCAGGTTAAACAGCCTGAGTACACAGTTGATCACAGTCTGAAGGACTTTAAAGTATATTGTTCACTCTGGCTGTATGATCTAGCAAAAATATCAGTCTCTTAGAATGTAAGAGATATTTTTAACATAATTTATTGCCACAACAGTATAATTCCTGTAAGCTGGTTAAAAGTACTATTATAACATTTTTCACAGAATTAATTTATTGACACAATGTATGTAGATGTTAATTGACAAAGGTTCTGAAATTATCCATTATGAAGTATTCTCTAGTCTCATCTTACTGCCTTCCCAGTCTCAGAACTCTGACCTACACTGTAAAGTCTTTAGAGAACATGGACCTACACTGATACAGCATCTTCTCTTATTAAAGAAGGTATTTTATGTATCATAGAACAAATGATATCTCATATCAGACTTATACTCTATGTGAGATTAAGAAGAAATTTCCAGCAGACCTCATGGAAGACCCAGGGGAACCTAAGCTCTAGCATCTCTACTTGTAAATAGAGAAGTCTCAAAACTCAAAGAATCTTCTAATCACCAGGGGAAATTTTGCATTCTCAGTGGAGGAGAGTGCACAAGTCCCTGCTCACACAGGGCTGAGGCACCTGGAGAAGGGAAGGTTTGATCTAGATGATTATTGAGATGGTTTGAAAGAAAACGGTCTCCAAAGAAATTGGCACTATTAGGAGGTGTGGCCTTGTAGTTTGTGTGGCCTTCTTGGAGAAAGTGTGTCACTGTGGGGGCAGGGTTTGAAGTCTTCTATGTTCAAGATATGCTCAGTTATGCTCAGTGTCACAGTTCACTTCCTATTGCCTGGATCAAGGTTTAGAACTCTAATAACCTTCTCTAGTACCATTTCTGTCTGAAGATGATAATAGTCTAAACCTCTAAACTACAAGCTATCTCCAATTAAACCTTTTTGTTTACTAGAGTTTCTGTGGTCATCTTGTATCATTGCAGCAACAGAAACCCTAAGTAAGACAATAATACTACACGGTCTGCTTTTCTTTCTGTTTCAGCTTCCCAAGGTCAGGGTTCCTATCTGCCCCCCCACTGGTTCTTGAAAAGTTTCAAGTGTGATGATTTCAAGGGCTACAGGCATGTGGACCTGGCCTTGTAAATCCATCAAGGGTCTGTCTGCATCTGAGCTATCTCTGACTATTCTATTACAAGTTAATACCTACTGGCCCTGGATTTTCCAAGCTTTGGAAAATGGGATACACTGTTGGGAAATTAAGTTATTGTAGAGTCAGAAAATAAAACCTATCTGCTGTGGGATGTTCTGTACGACAAATGTGTTGCTAATAAAACACTGATTGGCCAGTGGCTAGGCAGGAAGTATAGGCGGGACTAACAGAGAGAATAAAAAGAACAGGAAGGTGGAGGGAGTCACTGCCTGCCAGCCACCGCCAGGACAAGCAGCATGTTAAGATGCCGGTAAGCCACGAGCCATGTGGCAAGGTATAGATTTATAGAAATGGATTGATATAAGATATAAGAACAGTTAGTAAGAAGCCTGCCACGGCCATACAGTTTGTAAGCAATATAAGTCTCTGTGTTTACTTGGATGGGTCTGAGCAGCTGTGGGACTGGCAGGTGAAAGAGATTTATCCTGATCGTGGGCCAGGCAGGAAAACTCTAGCAACAAACTATCCTTGTTCAGCCTCATCTCCACTTCCAGAAATACATCTAAGGACCAGTTATCGCTGAGGTTTGTATCTTTGACTGCACAGGTGACCGCTTTGCTTTACAGTAAGACACAGTGATGAGACATCAATGTATGGCACAGGACATACACAAACATACATATTTGTAGCAGGAATCTTAAAAGTTCTTATTAATAAAATCAGACATGAGCCAGGTATTGGGGTGAACTGGAAGATCAGAGAACCAGAACAAGCCACAGCTACCTCACCTCACCGGATCCTCAGCTGGTCTGTTTCCTGAGACTGGAATCCTCTGTGTCCTCATATCCAAATAGCTCTCAACTGAACTGCTGCTGCTAGAAGCCTGAAAGCTTAACCAGTCAAATGCTTCTAGTTTCTGGTCCTCACGCCTTATATATCTTTCTGCTTGCTACCACTACTCCCTGGGACTAAAGGCTCGCTTTCTGGGATTAAAGGCGTGTGTCACCATGCCTGGCCGTATCCAATGTGGCCTTGAACTCACAGAGATCCAGAGGGATTTCTACCTCTGGAGTGCTAGGATTAAAGGTGTGAGTGCCACCATTTTCTAGCCTTTGTATCTAGTGGCTGTTTGTCCTCTGACCCCAGATAAATTTATTAGAGTGCACAATATTTTGGGGAACACAATACCACCACACATATTCTCTGTTCTAAGACCAGTAAGGCCACTTAGGACCTCTCTTGATTTTTTTCTCTGTTATAACTTTGACATGTCTGAGTCCATTCTTTTTTTCTATGTATACTGGTATATGTTTTTCTTTTTGTTTCATTTGGTTTTGTTTTTAATTAGGAAAACACATACTCAGGCTCCACATAGGCATAATGTCACTTTCAGGAGCAGAAATGACTCTGCCATTGATAGAATGGTTACAGATTGAAAATTTTCATCACACAGTGGGATTCCGTGGTTTAAACACACTTTTGAATTAGATCAAATTCATAATGTTGTGTAAACAAGACCCAGTGGCAAAACTCAATTTGTTTCCAATTTGTCCTGGCTCTTCTCACACATGGGAGCACCTCAGGCTGAGAGCTGATTGGGGGTGTTTATTTTACTGCTGGTACATTTATTTTCCTTCTGGATTTTATTCTTATAGTTCATCATTATCCTTCCTTACCCTCTGGGCTTTTTATATGAGGTCACATGACATTCAGGAAGGGTCTCCTCAACAGGTGTTGTGGAGAGAAATTTCTTATCCTCTAATGTCCAATGTCCTCCAGATGTCCTCTGTGCACTGTACAAATGTCAATAGCATCAAGGACTTCAAATGTGAACCACAGAGTCAGGATAGAAAGGAAGAGGGATTCCTCTCTCTGTGAATCTGGGAAACTAGCAAGAGAAAGAATAAGAGTGGTGTAGCATGAATCTTAAAGAGTCTTATTAATAAAATCAAACCTGAGCCAGATATTGGGGCGAACACTGGAAGGTCAGAGAGACAGATCAAGCCACAGCTATCTCACCTTGCCGAATCTTCAGCTGGTCTTGCTTCCTCAGACTGGAAGCCTCTCTATGTCCTCATATCCAAATGACTCTCAGCTGAACTGCTGCTAGAAGCCTGAATGCTTAACCAGCCCAATGCTTCTCTAGGCCAAATGCCTACCCAGGCCAAATGCCTCGAGTTTCTTCTCGCCTTATATACCTTTCTGCTCTCTACCACCACTCCCTGGGATTAAAGGCTGGCTTTCTGGGATTAAAGGTGTGTATCACCGTGCTTGGCCATTTCCAATGTGGCCTTGAACTCACAGAGATCCAGAGGGATTTCTGTCTCTGGAATGCTAGGATTAAAGGCGTATGCTACCACTGCCTATCCTAAAAGTATCTAGTGGCTATTCTGTTCTCTGACCCCAGATAAGTTTATTAGCATGCACAATATTTGGGGGAATACAATACCACAGAGTGGTATTATTTCTGGGTTGTTGTTGGATATGAACTCTCTGGACCAATTCAAGTTTCACAGTGTGGCTTCTGTAGGGAGAGGTTGGATTACCCCAAGGGAGCCAAAGCTTCCATCCTCCACAGAACTCCATCTTATGGCTTCCCTAATGTATCACAATGACACAGAATTGATAGGGTGGCTTTTCTTATCTACAAGGTAGTTCAGAGACACTGTACTAGTAACTACTACATGGGAATGAGCTTAATCAGATGGAGGCCATGTTCCATCAAGGAAAACACAGGGGTTTATAATCAGCTACTCTGTATTATGATTTACAAATGACATCAAATTCATATAATTAATAGCATTGCTAAATACTTATTGCTATGAGAGAGCAAAAATGAAGATAAGTAAATAAATCAGTTTTGCAGTATCTGGGGAACAGGTGCAGACAGGGGCCAGCAAGGGTGTTTCCTGTGTCTACCCAGAGTTTATTCATCTCAGTTAACCACATAAAGCCCAGGAAACTATGCCCTATGTCAGTTGGAACACTTGCCTTGAAGAAACGTGAACTCAAGTACCATGACATACTTGAAACTTTCAACTCATGACCAACTTCAATGAATGAAATGCATATGACTCATGATCATGCTGATTACATCCAAACAAATGCATCTACAACCTGATATGTAGCATATATTTAGTGTTAACATGCATGCCTTTAAGTCACATGTGTTCATGCCCATGGACAAACACTTGAGTCATATGTAGAGTAAATCCTTGGTGTTACTTTTCTCCACAATGGTCATTCACTAAGCTTACGACCAATACATTCAAATCTCTGAAAATATTTAGCAGCCATGACCGCCCCTAATAAGAGCAGTCTGAGCTTGGGCATGTTAAATCCAGAGAAAGAAGATTTGCCTGAGGACACAGCCATATCTTCCACCCAGAAAGTTCCATGACAAAGTGACAAACCCATCCCTTTTAAGTTTGCATACAAACATACCATCCATTAACAATACTAATGCTGAATTAGAAAACCATTTGAATCAATCCAAATTTTCTTAAATTTAGTTCCTTCCCAAACATGAAAATATTTTATTGATGTGTGAACTGATTTGTATATTTCACATTGTGATTCCCCCTCTTGCCAATGCTGTGAGTGTTCTGTCTTGATTACAGCTGCAGGAGTTGGGAAATTGCCTTGAAGAGTACTTGTAGATCCTGACCATCACCTGTGCTGTCTTTTAACTCATATAATCATCAGCTGTCACTGCTATAACTGGATCCAACACCCCTAGAGAAATCCTGAGGTTTACGGAGACATTGCAAACAACTGCAGCACAGCTCATCACTCATGCTTGAAATATCTACTCAAGATCACCAGGTAGACAGTGAAGGAAAGAAATAAACACTATAGTGAGAGAACTGTTTGTCAGACCATGATAAACTTATAGAAGCCATTTCTCAGGACCAGCAGGGGGCACTGTAGACCAACCAATCCCTAAGAAATAAATGACATTTGAAGCCTGATAGGAAAGTTGTGCACTGAGATTCCAACAGCCTCTGTGGTCTTCATTGCCAGCATCATTACATCCATAGATCATGGTGTAGATTATGGGAGCCCACAGTGACTCCAGCTTATGGCTTGATTTCTTATTGACTTAAGGTCAGAGAGGTAAATCTTGTTACTGCTCTTCAAGGCAGAATAACAGGATGATTGGCCAAAGGCCTGACTACTAGATGTTTTGCTCTTCAAGGCTGGATAACGGGGTGTATGGCCAAAGGCATGGTTGCCAGATGTTTTGAAATTAAGGAGGTGTTTATGCTTTTTTTCCAATATTGTCCTTGAGAGGGGGAGATCCTTTTGTCCCCCACTTGCTTTGATATATAAAGGGTTATGAGAAATAAACTTGGGGCTGCTATGGTATTGGCTGAGGGCCCTCCCGACTCTATTTTTCTTTCTCTGTCTACTCTTCTATGTTTTTTTCTCATCCTCACTCCCCTATTCAGGTCTGTTCAACAGGTTGGGCAGGACCTGGCAGTAGCTGACATGTGAGATTCTCCATGTTACTACACTAGAGAGTGTCTTTGTTAAAGAAATGAATATGTGAACCTACCAAGAGCCAAATTAGATTTCTGTTGCCACTATCTACGAAATGAGGTCATGAGCTACTTATCAGTATAGGTTAAGGATGTTTTGACCTCCAGAACCTGAGAATCATTTTGTGGAATTGTGTGCCTGGAATCCTCAGTTGATATCAGAGGTGTCCATACCCCTCATTATTGGTGTGGGATGGACAGCAGTCTCCAGTGTTCTGTGCTAGTGTCTGAAGGGGGCAGGGTGGTCTCAGGCACCTTCTCAGCATCATATGTATGTTTGACTGGAGCCAAGGAGGTTCAAGTGCCCCATGAACCATTAAAGTGTGATTCACATTAATGAGCCTCGTGTATTGACTTGATTCCCAGTGGGATGAAAAAGCTCTATCTACACAGTTGACAGGATGGAGCAAAGAATGCATATTCTCAGATGAGTTTAAATCTTGGACCTTATGATCCTGCTGCCTAACACAGTAATCCTCTTTCTGTTTTGTCTCAAACAAGATAAAGTCTTGATCTAAAATATATACTCCCTTGTGAATATGCAAATTAGAATGTGTGGTTGTAAATACAGGGATGTCCACACATCCCACCATACTACATTAGTAATCAATTGTCTATAGTCCCGGAGCACACAGATTCTCCACATGGACTGTAGCTGGATCATGCTCTAACTGTTGGCAGCAGCTATAGGTAAGTGGATCCCCAGTCTCAGGCCTGAGGAAGAGAGAGAGGTGAAGTGACAGTGGCATCCTCTCCACAGGTGTCCACTCCCAGGTTCAGCCACAGCAGTCTGGGGCTGAACTGAGCAGTCCTTAACCTTCAGTAAAGGTGTCCTGCAAAGACTTAACTTAACATCCCACATGAGTTGGTTGAGGCAGAAGATTGGATGTGGGCTTGAATGGATAGGAGGGATACTCCCAAGTGCTAGAAGATAACATGGACAGACATTTGAGTACAGAGTCAAACTGGATCAGACACAATATCCAACACAGGCTACATGGAGATCATCAGCCTGACATCTCAACTCCATACCCTTTT